>SJYC01003066.1:0-45903 GCA_006408675.1 Madoqua kirkii | reverse complement strand
GGGTGGGGCAGTCTTGTGGTTCCAGGCAACGATCGCCAATCTGTCACGCCGCCCCCCGAGCCTCAGAGTGCTTCAGGGAGGCCCTGCCCACCCCCTCACCCCCACCCTCGGCCCTGCTCTGTTCTTGCCTCCCTGCCGGGTCGGGATTCGGAGCCGGCAGAAAGTGCACCCGCTCTGCCTGGAGGCGGTCAGGCCGCGCCGGCGCGCCGGGCTCGCTGCAGCCAATCGGCGCGCGCACCGCGGGTGACCTCCCCCGGGCCCGGCATAAATCGTCAGGTTGCCCCGCCGCGGGTCTCAGTCTTCGGGGCTAATTAGCAGAGCCGGTCATGAGCGGCGCGGACGGCCTTCCGCGGGACGGGGAGCGGCGCGGGCGGGCGGCGCGCTTCTCGGGGACCGAGACCTCCCTGCGCCGCGGGTAGACGGCTGGCGCGGCCGCTGCCCGGAGCGCTCCCGGAGCCGCTGTCGGGCCCGCTTCCCCCGACCTTGGCCTCTCGGTGCCCGCACCCCGGAGAGGAGGGTTAGGCTGGCCCGGGCGAGGACCCCGCGCGGCCACCACCCTTTCCCCTCGGACCCTCGGCTCGGCTCTCCCGCGGCCGAGGGGCAGCACATGCCGCCTGCCTGCGGATCTCAGAGGCGCCTTTCCCGGAGACTCTCAACTTCTGGAAATCCCGAGACCGCGTCGTGGGTTTTGTTCTTGTTTTCAACTTGGCTTTAGCTTTGGGATTCTCTGGCCACCTGGATACTCCGTTCTTTTGTGGGTAAGTCTCCCAAGGATCGCAGCGCCAGGAATCAATTCCGGGGAGCATCGGCCTTTAAAGTCCCCAGCCCGGAGGTGCCCGGGGCTGGACACAGCACCTGACACCTGACCTCGTAAGGGCTCTCTGATCCCACCTTTCCTATGACGGGGAGAAATATCATTTCATGGCAGATTTTTCTTTAAGCACATTGTCTGATAGGATTGGCAATTACTAACCAGGAAAATGAGTAGCAATTAGGAGTTCAGTAATAAATGGAAGTCTATTGTCCTAATTGAGTGGAATTACTGATGGGGTAATGGCAACGCTGAATTCTTCAGTTAATTAAGAGTTTATATAATTATAGTGCACTTTTTATTTCTTGGGGGAGCCATGGGGTAGGAATTAAATAAGCAGTGCGATGCGTAAGAAACCCATTTAATGGATAAGTAACCGGTGCGTTGAATTAAATGTGGGTGCCTTGCTCAAGCGATGGAAACTTAGATGAAGTCCTAATAGAAGGATGTGCCTGCTTGGGCCAGGCAGGACTTCCTTTGAGCTGCTAATTCCTGTCTGATACAAACCTTTGTGAAAATTATAGCTCATCTCTGACACGGGCACCTTAACATGCAGCTGTTCTGAAGACAGCAGAGCTCGGTGCTCCCTACAGTGGGATTAGCTCTCATCCCTGCTTTGTGAAACAGTGTTTTTCCATGTTCCTGGAGAACGAAATGAGAGGGTCATTTGAGAGTGCTTTGCTGTCTGGGTTTTCTGTACCAAAAAAAAATAAAATCTCCTGATTGCGCTGTTCAACTGTAATTGTTGATAGCTGAGGGGGCTGGCAAGCCCCACTGAAGTCACATGGCCTCCAAGCAGAGTGAGCGTGTAGGGTGGAATTTGTTTGAGGACTAATCTGTAATTATAAAGATGCGATTTTCCTCTTTGGTGGTGTATTGTTTCCTTTACTATGATGCTGTCAAGAAATTGTTTGCCTCGTGGGAAGCAAAGAAATCCCTTCTCAGGATAATTTTCTTGTTTTGTTTTATTTTTTTTGTGGAGGTTTCTGGGAATTGTTTTTAACCCTGCATTGGGATGCATGTGTTCATTCCTGTAAGAAGCTCCAGCAGGTTTGGAAATCACTGGGTTTCCAGTATACAGGAAATAATCAGCGCGTCGACTAATGCTTATCTGTCCCTTGGCTGCTGCTGCCTGCTTACATGAAGTCTAGAATTTTCAACAGGATGGGCAAGGACTGCTTTCTCCAGAGATCTCCCAGGTCAGAGTGGTCTTGGAGGGCACTGTGAAACTTGTACTTCACCCCAGAAGATGCAGCAAACGGCAGGGAGAGAGCCTCGCGTCTCTTTGCTCTGTGGGTTTTAAAGTTTGCTAGGCCTTTGGGAGCTTCTCCGTAGTTCCCCCTGTTAATGAGAGAAAGCAGTGGTGGAAGGCTGTTCGCTGTGTGTCTCCCGGCCTCAGGTGCACCAGAGGAGCCTGGGGACAGAGCTGGGAAGTGGCCTGGGACTGTGCCGACGTTACTGTCCACAGTTTAAAGGGCTTTTCCTCTGTCTCCCAGCCCTGTTTTGTCTTGACTGCCATGAAAGTCAAACAACACTCTTAAAACAGCTACACCTGCCCCCAGACGAAGCGTGGCTTCCTGGAGCAGGCTTATTTTGTTGGTTTGATTGGTTTGCTGCTGCTCCTCTTTTATGTTCTCCCCCCAAGGCACAGCAGAGTCCTTCCCAGACAGATTCTTGAACATACGACACGGATGGGAATTTGAGACTTGGAACATTCAAGCGTGACATATTGCCACGTTTCCTGACTTTTCATAAGCGGTCATTATTAAAGAGCACAGCTTCCTATTGGCTCTCTTTTTCCTCCGCTCTCACAATTCCTTCACACACCTGCCTGTTAACTGTTTAAAAAGCAGTTCTGTGATACGAGAGTCAAGGATGGCTATTCTTTCTTTCTAAAATTCTGCCCTGGTTTACCCGGTCCCCTGATCCTTATCCTGAATAGTGGGTGTTTGGTGTGATGACATGGAAGTTTCCCTCTATGATAATGTCTTGAAGGTTTGGTTTCAACTTACCTCTCTTCTTTTTATAATCCGCCACCCCTCCATTCGTCTAAAATCAGCCTGAACTAGTAGAAAAACCGAGAAATTATGGAGCTCCCAGCAAGTTCAGAGTAGATTCCAAACCCCAGAGTGAAAGGCTCTGACATAGAAACAAGACACCAACTGGCCTTGGCTCTCAGAACACACCGTTGGTCGGAGGGCAGAAGACACTGGAGAAGATGGTGGTCCCAAGCCTGCTTGTGCATTTTTGTCTTCTTTCCCACTGAGTCTCTGGTTCTCTGGACAGGCCGTGTCATGGGTTTCTGTCACACTTGTCTGCTGGTTGCACAACACCAATGACTGACTTTTGCCCAAGTGATGCCCCACAGCCATGCTGTAACAATAGAGCATAGAAGAAAGTGCACCTCATGTTGGTCTGGGCCCCAGTCCAAAGGGATGAACTACTGGAAGTACCTGAAAGGCGTTGTTGAAACACACTCACCTGTAACCCAGTTCCTTGGCCTGGATCTCAAGGGCAGGGTAATGTCAGCACCTGCTTGCTACCTCTGAAGTGAGATGACCTTTTCCATGTAACGCCCAACCTGCTGGCTCATAGAGTCTTCCCATGATGGCGTCACAAGGCTGCCCCAGATCACAGGCGCCCTGGCCTGGGCTTCTCCTAGAAGCTTATCGGAAATGCTGAGCCCCATAGCTGCGCCCTGATTTTTCAAATCAGAATCTCCTTTTTTAACAAGAGCCCCCCGGTGATATGGTATATGTTTTGACAGATTGCCACCTCCCTTGATGCAGATGGATAGCATTTAGCAAGCCGGTTATTTCCGTGGGAGGGTCAGCATGTGTGGGAGGGAAGCAGCAGGGCGGGAAGGGTGGGTGGAAGGAGAGGTCGAGCCAGGGTCCGCACCTGGGGACAGGCTCCCCTGACCACGTGGGCGGCTCCAGAGCAGGATCGGCCTTCTCTGCCCCTTGTGGGGCAGCCCTCCTGCCAGTCCTCTTAGCAGCTGCTAGCCATTCCTTCACTGGATAGTGCCCAGCAGGCACACAGGCATGGGGAGAGGCACCGCTCTAGGCTGGGGTTCTCAGAATGTGCCTCCAGACCAGCGAGACCTTCTGTGTCAGGACTGGTCAGAGACACAGAGTCCTGAGGCCCGCCCTAGACCTGCGGAGGCAGACGCTGTAGGGGTGGCGCCCGGCTTGCCTGTGTTTAAACCAGTTCTCTGCACACAGCTGCACACTCAAGTTTGAGAACCACCCCTTCCAAGGCAGCCTTTTTTTTTTTTTTAATAACAATTCTAAGGAGAGAAGGTTCACATTCTATCTCAATAATAAAATTCTCAACTTCCAAGTGTACAAGTCAGTCATTTCTGACTTGTGTAATCACAAAGTTTTGTACAACTATCACCAAAAATTCCAGAACTAGTTTCATGTCCAGTTTCAACACACCAGAAAGAAACCCCTTTACCCATCAGCAGTCACTCTCCACACCCTTCTCCCAGGGCTGATGGCCACTCGTCTGTATTCTGTCTCTGTGGAGAGGCCTGTTCTGGACATTTCATAGACATGGACACGCACAGTGTCACCTCTTGTGTCTGCCTGATTTCACTTGGCATAATGTTTTTGAGGTCGATTCGTGTTGTAGCACGTGTCAGTACTTCATCTCCTTAACTAGATAAATAAGGTTGCATTGGATGGATAGACCGCACTTTATTTACAGGTTGACGAACATTTGTGTTGTGTTCCTTTTTTGGCTCTTAAGAATAATGCTATGGTGAACATTCTTGTACAAGCTCTTGTGTGGACATACTTTTGCGGGTCTCTTTAGGGAAATAACCGGGAGTAGAACTGCTGGGTTGTCACTGTGAATCTGTGTTCAGCTTTTTGAAGAACTTCCTGGCTGTTTTCCAGAGCAGCTCCACCATTTTGCATTACCACCATCAGAGTCCCAGTTTCTCCATAACCTCTCCAACACTTGTTATTGTCTGTCTTTTTATTCCAGCCTTTCTAGTGGTCATGAAGTGGTGTCTCCGCATGGCTTTGATTTGCATTTCCCAGTGACTAATGATGTTGAGTATCTTTCCATGTGCTCATTGGCCATCTTCATATCTGTTTCGAGGAAACCTCTATCGAGATGCTTTGTAGGAGCAGCTTGTACTCCTTGAGGGGCCCCTCAGGATGTCTGCTATGCATCTCGACGTCAGCAGTTGCTTTAGAATTTATAAAAGAAAGCCATGGCCGTGGCCTTTTACCATGTGAAAGTCCCCATCACATGTGGGACAGTGAAAGTAGAGACAGGAGGGCCCTGTTAAGGGTCCACCTGAAGGGACTCGCATTCTTTCACAGCTCATGTTCCAGAAACTGTTGTGGGTTGCTGGGACAGTGTGTGAGTCAAGGTTGTGGAAAGGCATTGTGGAGTTCGGCAGCTGCTGGGAAGGTGGAAAGTGTTGAGGGGACAAGGAAGGTGGAGAGGAGAGAGGAATCCTCAGGGGACATTCCCCCCAACTCTTGTTTTATGGGTTACCCATCCCTGTAAGAAGAGATCTCAGAGGCCTGGGATGTCTTTCAAGAGTGTGGCCCCTCCCAGCCCCAGAAAGGCAAAGTAATCCTTCCGTTTCCTCATCTGCAAAAATATCACCTGCCTCAGCTCCCTGTCTGCGGTTGTCAAGGCAGTTGTGAAACTCCCTGAGTACTTGGAGAGCGATTCTAGGTCACAGGTGAGCAGAAAGTTTGCAGGTGTCCCTAAATAGCCTCTCGTTCCCCATTAGCAGATCCTGTGGCTCCCAACCTCCCAGGGCAGGGACCTTTCTCAGGGCACCTGAGATGACAGGGCAAGTCCTCAGGGTTTCCAGGCAGCTTCTCTCTGCCTTTGCAACATAGCTTGAATATGGAATATGGCAGCAAGAGAATTTCAGAGCAGAGGTGTTGAAAGCAAAACCCTGGTCTGGTCCTGCTCTCACCCATCAAGGGCCTCTGCACCTATGGTGACAAGCCCGGCAACCTTACCCTTGGGCCAGGCCATCCAGCTTGCCAGGTGCCCGCTCAGACCTGCAGGGCAGGAAACCCAAGCCCCAAGTCCCAGCTTGGTTAGCATCATGGATCAGATGATGGCACAAGCAGAATGTGACCCCTGGTCCGTCAGCACCAGGCCCCGTGTTATTTCTGAGAGCTTGACTTTACAGGTTGCTAAGGATTAATGATGGGATGTTTTGGGTTTTGTTCTCTAAGTGGATCCTCTCCCAGGAGGGCCAGGGCCTCACGACACCACGCGTTCGTGTTTGTTTGGTGTTGGCACCGTGTATGTCCCTTTGTAGTAATATATTCCGAAAGCTCTGGGGTCACCCTCGGCCTCGTGGAGGAAAGTTTCAGAAGAGAGCAGAGGGTTGGAGTGTCGGGGTGCTTCCTGAGTGCACTTCAATTCTCGCTTTCTCCCAGGAGCCCTCCAGGCGGCCGGGTGGTGATTGGAGGATGAGAGTCACTGGTGCTCGAACGCGGTCGGCAGCAGAACCCTGGCACTGGGGGCTGAGCGGGTCAGAGTGTCTGTGCTCCGTGGCGAGCCCACACGCAGCACCCCAGCTTCTGGTGTTGTCCCCCGCTGAGCACTCTCACACGTGCCTTATTTCGTGTAGTTATTCTTCTTGTTTAGTCACTTGGTCGTGTCTGACTCTTTGTGACCTTATGGACTATAGCCTGCAAGGCTCCTTCTCCATCCATGAGATTTCCCAGGCAAGAATACTGGAGTGGGTTGCTGTTTCCCCCTCCAGGAGGTCTTCCTCACCCAGGGATAGAAGCTGCTGTTCCTGCAGGTGGATTCTTCACCACTGAGCCACCAGGGGAGCCCTGTGTATTCACTATTTGGGGCTGTGCTGGGTCTTCGTTGCTTTGCATGGGCTTTTCTCTAGTGGCACAAGTGGGGTCTACTCTCTAGTTTCGGTGTATGGGCTCCACATTGTGGTGACTCCCTTGTTACAGAGCACAGGCTCCAGGATGTGGAGGCTTCAGTAGTTGAGGCACAGCAGCTTAGTTTCCTAGAGTCACATGGAATCTTCCCAGACCAGGGATCAAACTCATGTCCCCTGCGTTGGCAGGCAGATTCTTAACCACTGAACTACCAGGGAAGTCCAGATCTGCCTTGTTCTAGATAAGGGTGTGTCTGAAAAAGTGGGATGTCACACAAGTGTCAGTCATTTGGACCCTAGTGTAAATTTACAAGGGGTGCATGCTCAGAAACAGTGAATCCTCTGATAAAGTGAAGAAGTGTGTTATGAAGCTGATTATTCCACCTCTAGGCATTCACTGGGCCAGGGCCTCACGACACCACGCGTTCGTGTTTGTTTGGTGTTGGCACCGTGTATGTCCCTTTGTAGTAATATATTCCGAAAGCTCTGGGGTCACCCTCGGCCTCGTGGAGGAAAGTTTCAGAAGAGAGCAGAGGGCTTGGAGTGTCGGGGTGCTTCCTGAGTGCACTTCAATTCTCGCTTTCTCCCAGGAGCCCTCCAGGCGGCCGGGTGGTGATTGGAGGATGAGAGTCACTGGTGCTCGAACGCGGTCGGCAGCAGAACCCTGGCACTGGGGGCTGAGCGGGTCAGAGTGTCTGTGCTCCGTGGCGAGCCCACACGCAGCACCCCAGCTTCTGGTGTTGTCCCCCGCTGAGCACTCTCACACGTGCCTTATTTCGTGTAGTTATTCTTCTTGTTTAGTCACTTGGTCGTGTCTGACTCTTTGTGACCTTATGGACTATAGCCTGCAAGGCTCCTTCTCCATCCATGAGATTTCCCAGGCAAGAATACTGGAGTGGGTTGCTGTTTCCCCCTCCAGGAGGTCTTCCTCACCCAGGGATAGAAGCTGCTGTTCCTGCAGGTGGATTCTTCACCACTGAGCCACCAGGGGAGCCCTGTGTATTCACTATTTGGGGCTGTGCTGGGTCTTCGTTGCTTTGCATGGGCTTTTCTCTAGTGGCACAAGTGGGGTCTACTCTCTAGTTTCGGTGTATGGGCTCCACATTGTGGTGACTCCCTTGTTACAGAGCACAGGCTCCAGGATGTGGAGGCTTCAGTAGTTGAGGCACAGCAGCTTAGTTTCCTAGAGTCACATGGAATCTTCCCAGACCAGGGATCAAACTCATGTCCCCTGCGTTGGCAGGCAGATTCTTAACCACTGAACTACCAGGGAAGTCCAGATCTGCCTTGTTCTAGATAAGGGTGTGTCTGAAAAAGTGGGATGTCACACAAGTGTCAGTCATTTGGACCCTAGTGTAAATTTACAAGGGGTGCATGCTCAGAAACAGTGAATCCTCTGATAAAGTGAAGAAGTGTGTTATGAAGCTGATTATTCCACCTCTAGGCATTCACCTGTCCCTCAGAAATTTTACATATGTATTTAAAGTGGGTTATATCTGTATAGAGGGCTTTCCTCATAGCTCAGTTGGTAAAGAACCTGCCTGCAATGCAGGAGACTCTGGTTCAATTCCTGGCTCAGGAAGATCTGCTGGAGAAGAGACAGGCTACCCACTCCAGTATTCTTGGGCTTCCCTTGTGGCTCATCTGGTAAAGAATCCACCCACAATGCCAGAGACCTGGGTTCGATCTCTGGGTTGGGAAGATCCCCTGGAGAAGGGAAAGGCTACTCACTCCAGTGTTCTGGCCTGGAGGATTCCATGGACTGTATAGACTCTTTCTACGCACTTCTCTTTTTTGTTGTTTCTTTTGTTTTTAAAGAACAGAAAGTGTAAAAGCTCTTTGGAATCATAGACACACATTAGAGTACAAATGCAGGCAAAAGTGGCATTTTACCCCTTTTTCCCATTTTCTTTCCTTTTTTCATAATGCAAAGTGGGCAGGAGAGGTCAGATCTGCGAACTTCCCAGTATATATAAAATCATAAGAGTTTTGCAGGGACAGTGTCTTCACCAGCACTCTTCCCAGTGTCAGTGTGCCAGACAGACCCCCAGGCACCTTTGGATGGAGCTGATTGATTACACTGTGGACAGAGCCGAACCTTTGAGGAGGCTGATCAGCCAGTCCACACACCAGGGGAAGGCTTCAGTCTAGACACAGCCCTCCGGCTTGCTCGCGCAGAGTCTGGGTTGGGTGCTTGGCCTCTGAGATGTGCCTTCCTGTGGCCTCCTCCCTGGACTTAGAAATGCCCCATCATTGATTTGGGGGCAGGTGCCCCAGAAGGCGAAACCGCTGTCATCATGAAAAAGCATTCGGCAGTCTCCACCAGAGCCTTCCAGATAACACACAGACCAGGCCCCGGTCCCATAGGAGGAATCTGCCAGTGTTAGCTCTCCTGCCAATGAAAGAAAAAGAGAGCAAGAGAGAGAACAGTTTACTGTTAGGAAGATGATTTTGCCAATAGTTAAATGGCTGCTTTCTTCTCTTAATGAAGAAATACGGACTCAATGATCCTCAGCCCTCCCCTGGGGCCTCTGAAGCAGAGATCATAATATCTAATATTTATCGAGGACTAGGAGCAGGTGCTTCAGCACTCTAGTACAGCCTCCCACAAAAACCCTGTGGGACAGGCCCGTATGATGACACAGAAGCCTGGCAGGGTTATTGTGTCCAGGTCTGAACCTGGGCCTCCTGGCGCAGCGGTTTCAAATGTGCCTGCCACACAATAGCAACTTCCGCTAGAGGTGAAGATGTGTGTCCTAGAATTCACCAAAGCCTTTGTTGTTGTCATTTAGTTGCTCAGCCACATCTGACGCTTTTGTGACCCCATGACTATAGCCTCCCAGGCTCCTCGGTCATGGGATTTCCCAGGCAAGAATACTGGAGTGGATAGCCCTTTCCTTCCCCAAGGATCTTACTGAGGCAGGGATCGAACCTGCGTCTCTTGGCATTGGCAGGCAGGTTCTTTACCACTGGGCCGGCAGGGGAGCTCTAACTGAAGCCCTTACCAACTGCTAAATGCGTCACATTACTCGCTGAGCCTCTTGGGGCAATTTTGTTCCTTTGCGTGGTCATTGTGGATGATGTGTCCCCATGGAATGACATTTACCCGTACCCTCTCAGACTTGTGCAGAATAAAATATGTTACGAATGATGTCACTAAGCCTGGCTTCCTACTCTGCCCCAGGCTGGTAATGAGCTGGGGTGGCGCCGGAGCAACGGCTAGCTCCACCGTATGTGGATTGGTGACCGGGATGCTGGTGGAGCTTCTGCTTTGTGTACCTGGAAGCTTTTTTTGGGGGGAGGGCAATATTTGGGGGCAGTTCTGTGAAGCAGGCGAATGGTCCAGGTAACGTCTTATAAGGGCTCCTCCTGCTCTATGAGTCTTCATTTCCAAAGAATGTGAAGAATTCAGCAGGACGTCTTCCATTCTTCACCAAGGCTCAGCTTAGACAGTGGCGTGTCCACTTTGAAACGCCATGAGCCAGCGCTCGTCCTTGCACCGTGTCGCATCTCACTGTACATCCCTTGGACACACTGGGGAATCGTTGCCTGTTTGTGGTTTCTGAGATTGGCCAACCACCTATTGCTGAATGAGATGAATTGAAATAATGACCTGAGAACTGGGATAGTGTAGAACTGATGGCCACGGGCCGAGTAAGCCAGCAGGTACCAGAAAAGACATCTTACACAGGACAGACTTGGGATAGCATGACCCTTGTAATCCCTCATATTCGCTTTCAGATGCTTCTGGCCTTGGGAGCTGGGAGGAGCAGGTCATTCTTGGTGTGTGTGGAGGTTTGTTTTTTTTTCCTTCTGTCCTTCATTTCTTCTTCCTTCCTTCCTTCTTTCATTTTTCTTTTCTTTCCAAAATAAACTCTGAAATTTACTTCACATACCATATCTGGAACATTTCTACTAGATAGTAGAAAATTAGTTTGTCTGAGGTAAGCTTTCTCATAAAAGGTTTTCAGGCACTAGATAAGATTATTAGTTGAGGTAATTATACCACCTCCAGGTCTTCAAAAGTGAGTCTCCTCTAGATCTGAGAGCTATTAAGATAGTATTCACTTGAAGTCTATGGGATTAACTGGATTTAGGAGAGTTCCTGCCACTCCAGTCATCTTGATTCTTGAAAGAAAGATTACTTGTAGCCTGTGAGTATTCATGCTTGTGACATATGTGGTTCTTAGTTTTGAAGCTTCATTCATGTGTTCCATCAGCAAACATTTACTGAGCACTTTCTACCTGCAGGCCAAATGTCAGGAACTGGTGAAGGAAACAGATACCGCCTCAACCCTCTAGAAGCTTCTGTTCTGTGGTGCAACATACAGAAGCTTTCCAAAACCTTCAGTTATGGGACTTCCCTGGTGGTAGAGACGTGGGTTTAATCCCTGGTCAGTGAAATAAGATCTCACATGCCGCAGAGCAGCTGAGCCCCTGCACCGCAACCAGAGAAGCCTTGCTCCACAGTAAAGACCCAGCGCGGGCAGAACTGTGTTTCAACTCTTCGGTGATTTTCATAGTCTTTGTCGGGCAGCCTGACATTGAAGTATCTTTGTGCATATATATCTGTCTTGGTGAGGTCCAGGCCCATCTATAGTTGATCTGCTGGTTGTTTGTTTGTTTGTTTGTTTGTTTTGGCTGCACCTAATGGCTTTGTTGTATGTTGTTCAGTTGCTCAGTCGTGTTCAACTCTTTGCAACCCCATGGACCGCAGCATGCCAGGCTTCCCTGTCCTTCACTATCTCCCGGAGTTTGCTCAAACTCATGTCCATTGAGTCAGTGATGCCATCCAACCATCTCATCCTGTCATTATCCCCCTGCCCTCAGTCCTCTGTCAGCCCCTTGTCCTCCTGCTCTCAATCTTTCCCAGCATCAGGGTCTTTTCCAGTGAGCAGGGATCTGGATCCCCGACCAGGGACTGAACCTGGGACCACGGCAGTGAAAGCGCTGAGTCCATGGCTGGACACCATGGAGGTCCCTGGCCTATTCCTTACAGCGAGGAAGTGCTGCCCTGAGCAGTGCTCTGCTGAGAGACAGGGAAGGGGGTACTGGGATTAAGAGTCCCTTAGGGTCTGCGTGGCATCTGCCACGTCGGAAGACCATGGGGTGTAGTCACTGAGTCTTCAATGATGATGGGAGTGCCGCCTTTTAAAAATAGGTCTCTCTCTCTGTGGGAGTATGATCAGTTGAATCCTTTGGGCAAAAATCCACTATGGGAGCCTGTGGAGGAATCAGACCTGGTGGAGGTGTCTGGTGTGGAGGCCGTGGAGCAGTGAGGTAAAAAGCAGTGAGGTGCCAGGCGCTGGAAAAGCCACATCTAGACAAGACGCGAGACAACTCAAAGCAGAGGCGCTGTGAAGGGAAGAGCTGGGGCACTGTGGGGATGACACCCAGGAAATGGTGACCATCTGAGAGCACAATCACCTGGCTTCCTTGGCACTATGCCAGCCCCGAGCCGTCTCCTCCAGACCTCTCCTGCAGTCTGGAGATGCAGCAGTGATCTTCTGCTCTGCCAGGGAGATGGAGGTGGACTTCTCTGCCAGGGAGATGGAGGTGGACTTGACACCTGGTGTCAAGTTTATGTGGGGCTTCCTGGGTGGTGG
The DNA here is from genome assembly GCA_006408675.1 of Madoqua kirkii. Classification (NCBI taxonomy): domain Eukaryota; kingdom Metazoa; phylum Chordata; class Mammalia; order Artiodactyla; family Bovidae; genus Madoqua; species Madoqua kirkii. The sequence continues at coordinate 33,596 of SJYC01003066.1, read as the reverse complement.
TAAAGAACCCCTTTGCCAGTGCAGGAGACTTAAGAGATGGGGATTCAATCCCTGGGTCAGGAAGATCCCCCGGAGGAGGTCAAGGCAACCCACTCCAGTATTCTTGCCTGGAGAAGGCCATGGACAGAGGCGCCTGGCGGGGTACAGTCCATGGGGTGGTGGAGAGTCGCCATGATTGAAGAGACTTGGCATTGAAGATCCCCCGGAGGAGGTCAAGGCAACCCACTCCAGTATTCTTGCCTGGAGAAGGCCATGGACAGAGGCGCCTGGCGGGGTACAGTCCATGGGGTGGTGGAGAGTCGCACATGATTGAAGAGACTTGGCATGCAGGCACACACATCAAGCTTATGTGAGGGTGTACACAATTGTTCTTTCCCAAGACCTGTCAGTTCCTTCACCAGATGTTTACATTTGGGGGGAAAAAGAAAGTGTCTAAAGTAAAGCTGCTTATGTGTGGTAGAAATTTGTAGGAGGTCTTCTGTCTGTGCTCACTTAAAGTTGGCTAATTACTTTCAGGAAGGAATTCCACATGTGAAATGCTGGTGGTCAGTGTGTTATGCTAAGAAATGAAAAACCTTTTTTTAACGTTCTTTTTTTAAATATTCTTTTCATTACGCGTTGTCATAGGATATTAAATACAGTTTTCCATGCTATAGTAGGACCTTGTTTATCCATTCTATATATAGAAACACCTTTATGTTTACAAATAGTTACATGACTTTCCCTGAAGCCTGGAGTAAAACTGCGTGCACCCCCAGCACAGCTTACAAGGCTGCCGCCCTCGCCGAACCTTCCTTGGCAACTCTGAGCTCACTCTGTCTTGTGTTAATTATTCTGTGGCGGTTTGACATACAGAAACTGCTGTCCTCTTGTTTTCTCTGGGAGGCTGTAAAATGCTGTCTCCCACAGCATGGAAATGATACTCTGAGTCTATGGTGTCTTTCTGGAAGAATACTCCATTTTCTAGTTCCTTACTGGGCTGACTTTTTCAGAAGGGACCCCCTTGGGAAAATTATAGGTCAACAAGAAGCAGCCCCCACAAGGGATACCGAACGGAACGGAAGAAGCATCTCAGGGCGTCCCTGCCCCACACTGCGGGTTGGGAGGGAGCTTGGGGAACTGAGGTGTGGGTCCCCATGATAACTACTAGACAGTTCCCTGGTACATTGTTAGTGGCAAAGAATGCCAGTCGCCTTCTAATTTGCATCCTCCTCTTCTTCCTCTGTAATAAAAACTATTGATTTTTAATTGGACAAATGGGCCAACTAAACAGAATAAAGACTAACCTTCAACGGCCTGCCTTGCAGCAAGATGCTGTCCTAGAACTCAGTTCTGGCTAATGGGTATTAATGAATTGGTGAAGTGCTGCTTGTAGAGAGTGTCCTTAAAGGGCCAGGAGCAGGCCCATCTAGAATGTGGCTGCGACTGTTGGGCCGCAGTCATGGTCCTGGGCAATGATGTGTTTTAGGGGAACAGAAGGCAGATACATCCACATATGTAGGAAGACCCGACATCCCTGACACTAGAGAGTGCCCCATTCCAGCCCTAGGCTGCCTGTCTTGGGACTTGTACTTTGAGAGAGCCAACTCTTGTTTAAACCACTGTTATTTTGTCTGTCACTTGCCACCAAAGTGAATCCTAACTGACCTAGCAAGCAGATGACTTTAAAAGGAGCCATCATTGCCCATCCTGAGTTTCTAGCCCTTGGAAGTTATTTCATATATCCAGCCTTTTTGTTACAGTTACACTATCACAGTGGATAACTGGAGTGTGGAAAGGTTCTAGAAGACAGAGGAATAAAATCTCAGACTCATTGGCTAGAATGTGCTCTCAAACAGCATTTACCGAAAGCCTACTCACAGCCTTGTACATAGTAAAATAATCACTACTAATTAGTCTACCACGTGGGCAGTCAAACCATACTCGCAGAGTCACTTCCGGGCTGTCCTAAGCATCACGTTCACTGAAGCAGCAGTATTTTCCTCAAAAGGACCCTTAGAAATGGGCTTTCTTTCAGCATTTCCCCAGGTATACAGATAATATTAACAAATTGTGCTCTCTCTGAAGTAGACATGTATGTGTGTATGTATACGTATATACATATGTATGTATTGGCTGTTATGCTTAAAGTAGCAAGAGAGGTCTGTCCTGTTACAAGGGGACAGATGACCCCAGGCTATTAGCCACTAATAGACATTTGTACTTTGGGGGAAATGGAAAAAGCACCCCAGGCTTCTTAATTCTACACTAAATACAGAATAAGAAAATTCCTGTGTTCGAAACATCTCTGCGTCATAATCTACCATGCTGTTGTTTAATATAATTATTTTTTCAGTTGATATGAAATGTTCCTCCAAGGAGCCAATGTGAAGAGAGCTGCTGGGACCTCCCTTATGGTCCAGGGGTTAAGACCCCACCTTCCAGTGCAGAGGTGTGGGTTTGATCCCTGGTTGGGAGCTGAGATCACATGCATCACAGCCCAAAAACCAAAACATAAAACAGAAGCAATATTGCAACAAATTCAATAAAGGCTTTAAAAATGATCCATATCTATCTATCTATCTAGATAAAAAGGCTGGCTGCTGAGTCTGACATGTGAAGCTGTGGTTGCTCGGACCCATGGTCCAAAAAGAGGCAGATCAGCCTTCTCCCCAGCAGAATGGGGTTCTGAATGGAAAAATCAGCTTTCCTAACCGTCTTCAAGTCAGAGCATTTTACCGTTCGCTGTAACTCGTGGACATGATCTGGTCTTGGCCCTTGAAGTTGGGGAAACTCGGGCCCAGGAAGCTAACAGGACCTTCCCCAGGTCACACAGGCCTAGGGCAGCCCAACCTGGAGCTCAGACCTCAGAGCTCCCCGCCTGTTGTCCTTGTCATCATACAACCTGGCCTTCCATCTCCAGGACTAGCAAGTAATCACATTTGGCAACGTACCCACCTTATTTTTTGTTTGAGTGCTTAAAAAAAAAAATGAACTGGTGTCATAAGTGGGTCAGGATGTATTTCTTCTCCCTTACCTTGTTTTTATTTGGTAGCAGAGGATATATCCCCCAGACTAAAAACTAAAGGAACAGATTGCTCAGCCCCTCATGACTCGGCCCTGGTGATGGATCATTAATGGTGTAGAAAATGAGGGCCGTGTTAGGCAGTGCTGGGTGGGGTGCATGCCTCTTTAAGAGATTTATGTGGAGGTCTGAACTGGGGAGATGGCACAGTGGTACATCATCATGCAGGCGACATCAGAGACTTTCTTCTTCGCTTGGTTGCATTATCATAAAAAGTGATTTAGACTGGAGCTGATTGATGCAAATGGCCCTATGTTCTTTCCTATCATTAGCGGCCTCTTTCAGTGGCCAGAGGCAGTGATTAAAGCTGTCATTTGGAGCTGCTCATTAAAGACAAGCCTCAGAATAACAAGAGAAAGAGAGGTTGGAGAGGCATATATATACATATAGATGTATGTGTGTATATGCGTGGCATGTGCATGTATTTTTTTTTTCGTGCCTTAAACGTGCGTCATCTCTTTCCAGACAGCCACTGAAATCAAGGCTGTAGAGATATTTCCACCGAGAATATAGAATGCTCTTTTGCAAGTAATATTAGATTTTTGGGAGTGTCACAGTAGATTCTGATGACAGCTTGCCTACATATTATGAAAGGAGATGAGGAGGGTATTGTGGTAGGTGTGTTTTGTGAGACTGACCCTGGTGAGAACTCATTAAGTCTCCCTCCTCCCAGGCTGGGGACTTCAGAGGCGGGCCACAGGAGAGCAGAGCGGAGGGCCGCCGGGGGTGGTTGGCCTCGGTAAGTCCCATTGTGGAGAAGTGACCCTAGGGGTGGAGCGGAGGGCTCAGCCGGGAGGTGGCTCTTTGCTGAGTACAGAGGATGGAGTGCCTGGGTGTCAGTCCCAGAGAGGCCGGGAAACAGGCCCCCAAACAGGAGAGGAAGGGCCGGGGGGAACAAGGCAGAGATCCCTCTGTGCAGGGAGGAAGGTTGATCTCAAGGGGCACACCCTCTGCTCCTCGGAGTGGTCCTGTCCTGTGCATTCACATCCAGGGATGTCCTCGCTCCAGGCTGGGATTCACGCGGCGCCAACAAGTGACAAAAATTTCCTCAGAGGCATTTTGCTCAGACTCCAAACAAGCGATGTTCTATTAAATACCTAACATGATGGCAGGAGTGTTGGGTGGCAAGTCGAATATGGGAACTGGGACCGTGTAAGTGAAACCGGCCAAGGGCTACCTTGGATCCTGAAGCAAACCATTTCGGGATCGGAGGCACGACCGGCCCGAAAGGCCTGCACGTCTTTCTTGGCCAGTGGATGCTTTCTGCAGCACTCCTCAGAAATCCCTCTAGGAGGAAAAATAGTAAGAAATTGTCAATTTAATTTCTCAGTCTAATGATCTGGTCTTATACATAAAAATTTAAATTACTCTTTTTTTCCATGAAAGTGGAGACCAACATCAGTTCTGCCACCACCACGGTCTCCATGACAACTCTAAGCGGTGGTGGCTCATGTCAGCGTCACAGTCACAGGTCCTTGAAATGGAGCAGAGGAAAGTTTGAGTTTCTGCTCTGTCATTAGTGAAGCCCATGGGCTCCCGTGATGGAGCTCAGTGGAGGGCTGGGGGCTTCTTTGGGTGGGGACAGCAGAGATGGGGATGGGAAGAAGGAAGCATCCCCTGGGGCTCGAGGCAGGGATTGGGCTAGACTGCAGACAGCGCTGCCTTGTCAGGTTCCAAGCCAGCTTGTTGGCTTGGAAGGTATGGCCTTTGTCCTCCCTTCTGCTGTGCACCCCCCTCCAGCGCTGGCCTCCGTAGCTGGGTCTGGCGCATCCGGGCCTATTAGTACCGATGCTGGGCTGTGATGTTCCTCTCCTCGGGGAGCCGACAGCAGAACTGAACAAAGTCCCTGGTAATCTGTGCTTACAGCCTCCCCCTGGGGAGCAAGCCCGGCCAGCTGGCAGCTCATGCTGAGCCTCTCACTTCCCCTGGCAGCCCGGCGGCCTGGCAGGGGCCCAGAGGCCAGCCGGCTGCAGGGCCGGCCTGCACCAGCACCCCAGGCCACCCAGCCCCGGATCACATGCACTTGAGCGCCGCCTTGCAGGCTGGCTACTGGCTGAACTCACAGCCCAGACATGGCAGCCCATCTGCCTGGGCCTTTCCAGGCCGCCTGCGTGGCTCTCGAGAAATTAAAAACATGAGTGCTGGATGTGGAACCACTGGCTGGCTGGATGCCAGGGGAGTCCTCTAGAGCCCTTTCCCTCTTGTCGGTTTTCCCAGACTCCAGGTCGGTGACACAAGGAGATGTCCTTGTGAGTTCAGCCCCCTGTAGTTGGAAAGTTGTACCCCTCACCTTGGATGACAGGGTGGGCGGCAGGGATGAGGGAGTATGGATGTGTGTACATATTAGAAAATATGTGTGCTCACTCAATCATGTCTGACTCTTTGCGACCCTCATGGACTGTAGCCCGCCACGCTCCTCTGTCCATAGAATTTCCCTGGCAAGAATACTGGAGTGGTTGCCATTTCCTTCTTGGGGGGATCTTCCTGACCCAGAGATGGAACTCATATCTCCTGTGTCTTCTGCATTGGCAGGTAGATTCTTTACCTCTGGGCCACCCAGGAAGACCCCTGGAGAGAAAAAAAGAAATGGGCAAAAACCTCTTTGGATCTCAGACTTGATGGCTTTCCTACCCAGGCACACCTTCCCAGCATAGTCACTGCCAGATCTAACTTTGGTTGAAGTCAGAATTCCCTCATGTGCACCTGCAGCCAGAAAGCCAGGATTCTGAGGGGCCCCTCAGGGAAGCAGTTCCTTCAGGCACTGCCCCGCTCACTAAACTGCCAGAGATTCTAGAGTTTTCTCATTGATACGGCTTAGGAGTTGTTAGGATTTCCCTGCCTAGCCACCAAAAGTGTGCCCTGCAACGTTTGTGGCATTTTTAGGAGGATCGTGCAAAAAGCATCTGGTCTATTTAGAAGCCTTTCAGACACTGTGTGGCCCCCAGGGGGCATAGGCAGAGGCCAGCTAGGCTGTTTTAACCAGATATACAGCCTGTCTTGATAAGACTGGGGACAAGGCCTAAAGGCAGTGTGTTCTGTCCTTCAAGTTTTATTTTACCAGGAGGTATTTAATGGAGGGATCATTAAACTCAGGAAGAAAAAAGACCTGAGTGAAATGGCTTCTGTCCATCTTCAAGCTTTTCCCTGTTTGCTCACCTGAGTCCACTGAGAAGTGTGAACAGCAGTCATGCTCGTGGCTGCCCTTTAGCAGGCACACTCTCAGTGCCAGACGCTGTGCCCAACTCCTGACGCGGTGTCTCGTGCCGTCTGAAGGCAGGCTTGGAACAGCCTCAGCCCCAGGCAGGCGAGGACACTTGGCTCAGAGGCTTCTCAGCATCACGCAACTACTTCACATAGGAGCCAGGACCTAACTCAGGTGCCAGCCTGAGGGCCACTCTGTTACCCAGGGCTGAGCAGTGAGGCCCCGTTTGGCTCTGATAACTGTCCGAGGGGGCCTTGTGGCTGCCCGGGGGCACCTGTGGGCTCAGTGGAGGTGTGAAGGACGGCAGCTCTCATCTCGCGTTTGTGGTGTGATGCGCTGACGACCCGAGGCTCCTCAGGCAAGCCCAAGTCTGCTCCCGCAGCCCGTGGAGCCCCCCGGTCTCGCATGAGGCCCTGCACATTGGTCTGCTCAGCGCATCGTTACCACACGGAAAAGTGAACGAGCAATTGGTCAAGGTTAAAGTCACAAGTCTTTAAGTAAACGTGCTCCCTGAACCCAAAAAGATTTTCCTCGCAGAAGGGGGTAAAATGGATTTTTTTTTTAGATTGGAGAAACTTGATTGTGTTTTTAGGTTGAGTCGGAATTATTGGAGAGGGAATAAGGGATTACTGATGGAACAAGGTCCCCAAGGAGGTCTTAAGGGACAGAATTAAGAACAGAGGAGAATTTTTAGTAGCAGAAGGAGGACACTTGCTCTTTAGAGACCAGAGGTGAAAAGGAGAAAGAAAGATCCAGTCAGTAGTCCTGGCCTTTGTGTTGCTTAGAAGTGCGTTCAGCTGCAAGTAATAGGAAGCTTGACCAGCAGCATCTGAAACAACTTAGGATTTCTTTTTCTCACCTTGTGAAAAAAAAAATTCAGGTAGGCGAGCACTGTCATTGGCTCAGCGGACGGACCGACACCTTCAAGACTTTCTCAGCCTTTCCCTCCTGGCTTCACCTGGCTGTGGCAACTCCTGGCCTTACATCTGCATTCAAGGAGGAGTCTTTGTTACCCTTTTTTAAATCTGCAAAGGAAGAACATCCCTGCCAACTTCTTCTTTGATCTCCTTGTGAAATCGACTTTCGCAGAAATCTATGTACTGTTCTTTGCTTTCTCCTGTATCCACACCCACCACCAGAGGAAATTTAACCATTATGCATAACAGAGGATTTACTTTTCATGTAAAAGCGGCTATTTATGTCCAATATCTCCATTTTAAATGCTTGTCTTTCTGCTTCAGATCTCCGGGAAATGTATTGTAACAACTTGGAAAATGGGCAAACAAACCGAAGCCAAATAACTCCATGTAAGTGTTATGAAGAACCTTCAAAGGAAGCTCTGAGACAAGCGAGTGGGCATCCTTTCCTGCCTCTCAAAGCAGCCTTTGAGCACCTACCAATACTCTGATTGCTGGTTCCAATTCCATCCTTATAGGCTGAGAGAACAAGGCATTAACTAGTCTAGCAGGGACCAGGGATGGGCCCAGGAGGCCTCAGGAGAAGCCAGGCAGTTGCCCAGGTTTTTCTGTCTCTCTGGGCAAGTCGCCTTGCCTCCAGGGAGCTGTAGAGGGAGTGGAGCTGGCAGGTCTCGGAGGATCCTCTCAGCTCCTGACTTCCTCTCTAACCTTCTGTGATTTCAGAGGCCCCAAGGGACTCAGAGGTGGCCCTGGCCCTACTCCAGCAGCATTTCCCTCCAGGGCTCAGCCTCCTGGGTTGTGCCAAGCGTCTCAGTTTGTTCCTTCATTCTCCCCTGACCCTCGTTAACCAAGAGGAGAAACCAATTCCAAAAAGGCCTGTGTGCCCCATATTGTCTGTTTCATATCCGCAGAGCATGCTGTGCCCTATTCAGAATTAAACTGTGATCACTAAACTCATCTCATCTGTGTCAAGGGCCTTATTCAAAACCTGCTTTCCCAGCAAAGCAGGACCAGTGGATTAGTATCCACCCCCCCGCCCCATGCTCGGTGGAGTGGTTCTCATCTTTAATTCTCATTTTTAATGCCTTTGGCAAGGGACAGAGACAGGAAGAGAGAAGGGAAGACGGGGAGAGAGAGAGCAAGGAAAAAAAAGACACAAAAGACGAAGGAGAGTGGGAGGAAGGCGCGGGAACCGCAGCGCGTTTTGTTAGAACACCGGCACTGCCTTTATCAGGATCACCAGAGGGAGAGCAGGGTTTGATCCTGTTCTCCGCTGGGAACCGAAAAGGCTTTATTGTACCATTTCTAACATCTCACAGTTAAGATCAGAACAATGCGCCCTGTGTGTGCGTACACACTATGCGTGCGCGTGTGTATGTGTGTGTGTGTGTGTGTGTGTGTGTGTGCGCGCGCGCGCGCGCCTAAGGACAGTCTTCTATTTGGGACCCGCCCTGTTTTCAAAGCACGGCTGATCCGGTGGACCTGAGGCTTTCTTCTAAAGGCCAGATGCAGAAAACACCAGGCTCTCCATGGGTCTCCCTTTCTAGCAGACTTTTTCTTTTTTTCCCCTCCCTTGCCCTGACTTGGATCAGCGGGATTCACTCCTGTCAAACAAATTACAGCATCTATGAAATGGGGATATCGACATGTGTGACTTGATCCATTTTAATAGGGACCCTGTGGGAGTTTCCTCCCGGCCCCACTGAGCTTTGTGTTCTTTCTGGAATGGCCGGAGGACGCTGTGGGCTTTAACCCTTCGCGGACAGCGGGTTGCCAGCCTCCCGTGTGCGCACTGCTGCCTTTTTCTCCCCAGCCATTGTCTGGGGAGTGCGTGCAGCCTGGCATCCACTTCATGCTTATTATCTCACAGGAGATGAGCTCACCCCAGGAGGAGGGGGAGAGAGCTGTGTTTTGAACCAGATCTTTTGATTTCCTATCTTCCCTCTTCCCTCTAAAATAATTAGAAGTGCTGGTCAAGGTAAAGGGGAAAAAAAAAAGGTTGTGTGTGTGTGTGTGTGTGTGTGTGTGTGCGCGCGCGCGCGCGCCTAAGGACAGTCTTCTATTTGGGACCCGCCCTGTTTTCAAAGCACGGCTGATCCGGTGGACCTGAGGCTTTCTTCTAAAGGCCAGATGCAGAAAACACCAGGCTCTCCATGGGTCTCCCTTTCTAGCAGACTTTTTCTTTTTTTCCCCTCCCTTGCCCTGACTTGGATCAGCGGGATTCACTCCTGTCAAACAAATTACAGCATCTATGAAATGGGGATATCGACATGTGTGACTTGATCCATTTTAATAGGGACCCTGTGGGAGTTCCTCCCGGCCCCACTGAGCTTTGTGTTCTTTCTGGAATGGCCGGAGGACGCTGTGGGCTTTAACCCTTCGCGGACAGCGGGTTGCCAGCCTCCCGTGTGCGCACTGCTGCCTTTTTCTCCCCAGCCATTGTCTGGGGAGTGCGTGCAGCCTGGCATCCACTTCATGCTTATTATCTCACAGGAGATGAGCTCACCCCAGGAGGAGGGGGAGAGAGCTGTGTTTTGAACCAGATCTTTTGATTTCCTATCTTCCCTCTTCCCTCTAAAATAATTAGAAGTGCTGGTCAAGGTAAAGGGGAAAAAAAAAAGGAGCAGCCAAGAGGGGGAAAATAAAAATACTCATGTGTAACCCTGGCATTTTGTTTTTAAGAGGCTGCTGTCCAGGCTGCTGTTTGACCCTTGTGGAATCATTAGCCTTTGAGGAGAGGCAGGCGGGCAGTTGGCAAGGGGCCCTCCTGTTTGGAGAAAATGACCCCGAGCAAGCAGAAGAGGGAATTCGTCGGTGTCCTGTTTTATGGCTTTCTCCCCTTCCCCAACTCGTGCTGCTCATGGAGGCGTCTCTGGTGCTTTCTTAGAGGTGGGCTCGCCCCCAGGGGTGCACCTGTGGGGTGCTTGGGTTCCAGCTGCAGAGCTGGGAGGCAGAAGGGACACTGAAGTCAGTGGCAGAGGCTGCCGCCCAGCGCCGTCCCCACACAGCACCCCACCCCCTGCTGGCCTCTCTGCAGGGGCCGGTCACCTGCTCTCGTGGACGGGAGCACCTGGGCCAAGAGTAGGAACGTGGCCTCCTTTGAGCTCTTTCTTTCCTGAGCACATGGTTCTGGTGTGCCTCAGTTTACGGAAAAGACACTCCTGGGAAATGGCCTGGAGAATAGAGCTGCTGGCAGATGGAGTCCTGTATCCCATAGATGCACACTGTTTGTTGTTCAGTCGCTAAGTTGTGTCCGACTCTTTGCAACCCTATGAACTGCAGCATGCCAGGCTTCCCTGTCCTTCACTATCTCTTGGAGTTTGCTCAGACTCATGTCCATCGAGTCGGTGATGCCATCCAACCATCTCAGCCTCTGTCGCCCCCTTTTCCTCCTGCCCTCAATCTTTCCAGCATCAGGGTCTTTTCCAGTGAGTCAGCTCTTCACATCAGGTGGCCAAAGGATTGGACCTTTGAAGTCAGCATCAGTCCTTCCAATGAATATTCAAGGTTGATTTCCTTTAGGATTGACTGATTTGATCTCCTTGCAGTCCAAGGGCCTCTTGAGGGTCTTCCCCAGCACCGCAGTTCAAAACCATCAATTCTTCAGCCCTCAGCCTTCTTTATGGTTTAGAGTTGGTCAAAGTGAAGCCGTAAGCATAACGATCCCTCTCTACTAACTGGTCTGGGAGCCTGGGCTCACAGTTCTACAAAGTGAGACGTCCTTCCGCATCTCACAGCCCCACCCCTGACTTCCCTGCTCCGGAAGCCCGTTGCCTGAGACATCCTTTCTGTGGCCAAGGCCCTGGGCTCCTGCAGGGCTGGACATGCCTTGGCTGCTTCCCTATAATGGTCCTGAATCTTGACCCTCGAGGCCCCAGGTCAGTGTGCCGTGACTTCACAAGGCTTTTCCACCCTATGCATTCATTCCATTTCCGCTCCAGGCACAGCTTCTAGGCGCCTTATGACAGCACATCTGTCGCTAATTTCCCTTTAGGGAGAAGAGCTCCACTGGGCTCCATTGCCTCACGCTTGCTGGCTAGCACTGCTTCGCGGCCTCTGTTGTTTTTGTTCTTTGCTGCCCATCCTTTCCAGCATTGGGCAAAGAGGCAGTGAGGGAAAGGGTGAAGGCTTGCCCATAGGGTGGCCTCGGCAGTGCCCAGGTGCCTGACGTCTGGGAGCCTCCTTTCTCCCACATCGCAAGCGTTTGGTCACCGCAGAACGATCATCTCACGGGGAGGTGACTTGCCACCTGTCCCAGTGTTAATTCCTCTGAAAACTGAGCCCAGTTCTTTCCAAGTTATACCCATCAATTTTCTCTTCATTTGCAGGTTTTTCCAGATTAACCCAAAGTGTAACCCAAAGGACAGCCCTTGCCTTCCTCAAAAATTATAGTCCCATTAGTTTTTCTAAGCTTTTTGTCTTGCATCAGATTTGGTTTTCAGAAAAGAGGGACAAGGGACCACTCCTCATGGAGGGATATTATTAGCTGAGAACCCTAGCCTGACAAAAATGTTTAGCTGCGATTCTGTTTAGACAGATGCTGATGTCTGAACTAGATGAGAGCAAGATCAGAGATTACGGAAGGAGGCCTAGCACACACCGTGGCAGACGTACAGACGGCTTCAGAGATTTGCTAGGTGTTGCGTGATGCTGAGGCTGACTTGAGAGTGAAAGTGTTAGTCGGTCGTGTCCGACTCTTTGCTATCCCACGTACCGTAGCCCACCAGACTTCTCTGTCCATGGGATTCTCCAGGCAAGAATAGTGGAATGGGTAGCCATTCCCTTCTTCAGGGGATCTTTCCGACCCAGGGATCGAACCCAGTTCTCCTGCACTGCAGGCAGATTTTCTTTTCTGTTTGAGCTACCTCGAGCATAGGCTTTTTAAAGACGTGTTCAGGCTGAGTTCTTCAGGCTAACCTTGGAGTCGAGGCGTCCAGGCAACTTCATTTCTCGTGGTCTCTCACGAAATCCCTTTTCTCTGAGTTCTTGTTAAGTTCATCTTTGGCCTGTATTGCCCCGGGCCCCAAGGGGCTGCCACAGGCCTCTGTTCCTGAATTCTCACCCCATCCCGCCATGGGACCTGGGCTTCTTTGGGTTCGTGCCCTGCGTGTTTGTTGGGCAGCACATTCTTGCCAAGCAGAACATGGTGTTCAGCCAGATCCCATAGTGCTCGTTGTCCCCACGGCTACAGCTCAGGCCCGGGTCCGCCTGCCCTCCTGCTAACTCCCAGCCTTCCTTGGAATCACAGCTCCCCCAGTTCAGTCACCCAGCTTCTCTTCTGTAATCCCTTCATTCACTCTTGCCAAGAATGTTCTTCAGTAATCCAGACTCATATTGGTTATTATATATGAGACTAGAAAAAGGTTTATAATGTTTTTTCCCCTGAAATCAGCTTTAATGCATTATGACAAAACTTAACTCACATTTCTAAACATTTTGTGTAGCGGTCGTGCTCTTTCAACACACGGAGAAATGGATCCAGAGCCGTTGGCAGCGTTCACGCGTCTTTCTTTGGCCTTTCTCTTTGCGGACTGAAGTCAGCTAACGGCCAGAATTCACCAGAATCATTGGCCATGGATACTCTTGCAAAGGCTGAGTTTTATTAGCGCTCCAAGAGTCAGGGGGAGGCCAAAACGACCTCCAGACATGGCAGATCTTAATCGCGAGTGTTGAAAACAGAGATGTGTTTTATTCTTGACCACTAAGGTGGGAGTTAATTACCACATGCGGATGAACTCTCTGGTGCCCTCCTGCCTCAGCAATTAGGAAGAGAGCTTGTGTGCCTGGCGGGGCTTTACGACTGGGGATTATATGGGAATTAGGAGTGACTTTTGGGAGGCATTTGGGCCCCATAGTTACCCAATACCAGAATGCCCCAACCTCCGGTTTGTCAAAACCTCAACTGTTGTGTTTGGCAAATGTTCTCCAAAGTGTGTTTGGTCAGTACTAAATAGTTTAATTGAGCAGACCAGTTTACTCAAGTGCCTGGGAGAAGTCTTTGGTTTCTGATTTCTATGAGGCCCTCAAGAGCGTCCTTGAGATTTATCTACAGCCATGGTGGGGTATGAGTAATGCCTGTTAGGAAACTTTGCAAACCAATTCTGAGATGTGGATCTTCAGGCTTGCTCTGTCTAGTCTGTGGCCACTAGTCATGTGTGGCTATTTAAGTTAAATTAATTAACATTAAATGAACAGTTCAGTTCAGTCCCCCAGTCATGTCCAACTCTTTGTGACCCCATGGACTGTAGCACGCCAGGCTTGCCTGTTCATCACCAATTCCCAGAGCTTGTTCAAACTCATGTCCATCGAGCTGGTGATGCCATCCAACCAACTCATCCTCTGTCATCTCCTTCTCCTCCTGCCTTCAGTCTTTCTCAGCATCAGGGTCTTTTCCAGTGAGTCAGTACTTCGTTCGTATCAGGTGGCCAAAGTATTGGAGTTTCAGCTTCAGCATCAGTCCTTCCAATGAATATTCAGGACTGATTTCCTTTAGGATGAACTGGTTGGATCTCCTTGCTGTCCAAGGGACTCTCAAGAATCTCCAACACCACAGTGTAAAAGCATCAATTCTTTGGCGCTCAGCTTTCTTTATAGTCCACCTCTCACATCCATACATGATTACAGGAAAGAACATTAAATAAAATCTAAACATCAGTTACTCAGTGACGTACATCCTGATAGCCACATGTGACTAGTGGCTGCTCTATCAGACAGTGCAGATAGGGACTGTTTCCTTTGTTTTTGGCTGCACTGAGCCTTCGTGGCTTTGCGTGGGCTTTCTCTAGTTGCAGCAAGCAGGGGCCACTCTTCCTTGCGTGTGCAGGCTTCTCATCGCAGTGGCTTCTCTTGTTGCAGAGTGCTGACTCGGGATTTGCAGGCTTCAGTAGTTGCAGCTGTGGGCTCAGTAGTTACGTTGGCAAGCTCAGTTGCTCTACATGTGGAATCTTCCCGGACCAGGAATCAAACCCGTGTCTCCTGCCTTGGTGGCAGATTCTTATCCACTGTGCCACCTAGGACCATTTTCATCATCACGAGTAACTCTCTTGACCATCAGCATTCTAAAGTCTCAGCATGTCAACTGTGCGGGGGTCAGTGGACCCAGAGCCATTCACTGAAGCACCTGGAGGCTTTCTTGAAGGACCTTCATCGCTGGTCTCCATGGGGAGAAGGAGGAGGGCTGGCCAGGCCGTCGGTGTTGCCTCTTCCCAGGACATCATCCGTCCTGGGTGTCTGGAGCGTGAGGGTCAGCAGCGTCTGAGCACTGTTTTGGGGATTCTCACCAGTGCTTCCTGAAGTCAGTGGGAGAGAAGCTCTGTTCGTGGCAGGTCAGCAGAGGGCTCTGCTCCTTCCCCGAGGTGACCCCAGGAAAGCACAGGCTTAGAAGGCAGTGGCTTATCTTCCTTAGTTGAATTATCTTTGATAGATCCTACTTTAATGTTTATCCTTTGGACTTACTGATAATTTTCAAAAGCCAAGGTGGTGATAACATGTGTCTACTATGAAGACAGGCCATCTGTGCAAGGTGTTGTGGACCAGTCAGGATGTTACCGTCTCCCTGGGAGAACCATGGACTTCTCTCCCACTGGGGAGTGTGGGTTCCCTGGTCCTGTCTTTCCCTTCTGCTCCATCTTCTGGAAAGGCCAGAGTTAAACTCGGTGCTTGGTCTCATGGTTCTGTGGTTTTTTGGGGTTTTTTTTAGCCTTTTTAAAAATTGGAGTATAAGAGGAATGGCAACCCACTCCAGTATTCTGGCCTGGAGAATTCCATGGACAAGAGGAGCCTGGTAGGCTACAGTCCATGAGGTGGCAAAAGAGTCCAGACAGGACTGAGCGCCTGACACTTGCCCTTCATGATTGCTTAACAATGCTGCACTAGTGTCTGCCGTACGATGTGAATCAGCTATATGTACACGTGTACCCCTCCCTCCTGCGCCTCCCTCCCACCCCCATCCCACGCTGCTGGGGCGTCGCAGGGCAGCAAGCAGAGCTCCCTGCGCTGCACAGCAGCTTCCCACTGGTTCTCAGCTTTACACTCGGAAACGCATGTATGTCGTTGCTACCCTCCTCTCCCCACACCCCGCATCCACAATGTCTATTCTCTCCGTCTGCATTTCTGTTCCTGCCCTGCAAATAGGTTTTGACTTCTCTTCCTTAATCAGATTTTGACTTTCTGTTTCAATTTTAATACCTTTTATGTGTATCTGTTCATTTTAATTCTCCTTAAACTCTTTCCTGAAGGAGGTGGAATGTAAACAAATGAACGCAGATTCTCTCACCTGGTCCTCACACTGGGTATTTCTGGCTTTAAGGTGCTCCCTGTGCCAGCCCGGCCCTGTCCTCCGTGTCACACTCTCGCTTTTCCATGTAGCACGCTGCTGAGCGCGTGCTGACGGGAGTGACGCCATGGAGCAGAGGAACATTGCCAGGCGTGGGAAGACATCACACGAAAAGCCGAGGGAGGAGGGTCACCTCTCAGATTCAGTCAGATGACAAAAGGCAGCACTGGCCTCCCTGGGGTGTAGAGATAGGAAGGAATTTGAATAATTATCATCATTATCATCACCACATTCATTAAACCCCATCTGCACATGGCACTGTGCAAGTCCCTGCAGGTTATTTCTCTGCCAGTGAGAGAGAATGTGGTCCAGCAGGGAGGATAAGCTAAGCCTTAGCTCTCTGCTCACCGGCTTCCTTCTAAGACTGTTTCTGACCCTCCGTGTGAAAGGATTTATGACTAAAGTTAAGCTCGTGACCGGCTACACTCTTGGAACATAGATCTCTGTGGTCCTTGACTTTTAAGTTTCTTTCACATCCGAGGACCCTGGACTTTCCCTTTATAGCCTTATCCACAGTGGCAGTTGGGGACTTCAATGCATGAAGCACTGGAGCCTCTTTTGTGTCCTGTGTTCCATCAGCCCAAGGGGTCATCTCCATCTCCTCATCCCATACCTGTGGAACTCACCATCGCATGTTGCACATCATACGTGTTTGAAACGTACGTATATCAATAGACAGAAGGAATGAATGAATGAGTATCCAGTGTGACTCGAGAGTTACTTCCTGACGTACCGCTGTTAGTGTCGCTCTTTCCTCCACCAATCCAGCATGTTGAGTTTCACAGACTCCTTGGCCGTCACAGATCTGCCGTGGAGGGACAGCCTTACACAGAGCACTTGTCACTGGTACTTACATGACAGGCTGGTGAATGTTCTTTTGCTGTCAAGTTTCATTGTGGTTTGATCTAAAATATTACAAGCTCCTCAAGGATAAGAACTAAGTCTTACTCTTGTGTATTTCCTGTGAATGTTTTGTATCAGACACTCACAAAGCATTTGCGGACTGAACTGGTGATGTGGTGGGGGGTGAGGTGCAAAGTCGCTGTGGCCCTCTGCCCAGACACTCAACAGCGGGTGCTCACTCATGCTGAGAAAGGGACGCAGATAGGCCGTGTACAGTATTGACTGAAGATAGGCAAGTAACCCTGAGCAGATCCAAATTTGTGTGTAAAAATATACTTTAAATGGGAGTTTTAGATTAATATGGGATTGGTTAGGTCATTATTTTTCAACTCTAAAATCATCTGGAGAGCTTCTTAAAGGTATTGATGACTCTGTGCAATCCCATAGACCCCTCTGTCCATGGGATTCTCCAAGGCAAGAATACTGGAGTGGCTCACCGTTCCTCTCTCCAGGGGATCTTCCCAACCCAGGGATCAAACCCATGTTTCTTACGTCTCCTGCATTGGCAGGTGGGTTCTTCACCACTGGCGCCACCTGGGAGGAAGTCCATTGATGACTGGATTCCACCGTGTAAAAAAGTAATCTCTGGGGCTAGGTACCAAGCAGCAACGAAATACATTTTTTTTAAATAGTTCAAGTTTTGTTAACCGATTCTGTTATTATTTTAAGTCTTTCTTTATTTGGCTGCATCAGATCTCTGTTGCAATGCGTGGCATCTTCTCGTGGCATGCGGGCTTCCCTGACCAGGAGTCGAGGCCACGTCTCCTGCATTGCACCGTGGATTCTTAACCCCTGAAGCACCAGGGAAATCCCACTTCTGATATGTTTTGATCTACAAAACTATTTGAAAAGCACTGACCTAGGCTTCGGGTATGGGTCAGTCCTGGCTCATTGTTCCGTCCCTGCCAGCAGCCAATCGCAGTGTGCTTTGGTAACTGCCCTGGTTCAGGGAGAGTGGAGCTGGCGCTGTGGTGTAGCATTAGCTCCTCCCCATCCCACTCCAAGCACAGCGCCTAGCCTCAGTGCCTAGCCTTGGCAGGGATGGCATAAGGCACTGGGAGAGAAAGGTTGCCTTCATCTCAGGCATGCCTGTCCAGTCATTAGATATGTATTTAGCATCTTTTCTGTACTCCGTGGAAGAAAAGACAGCTCATTTCTGAGCGTGAAGTCAGGGTGGGGTAAGAACAGTCAGGACGTTACAGGAGCTTCTGACGAAGGGTCCCAAGTCCTGCCTGACGTCATCAGAAGAGGCTCTCTGGAGGAAATGATGATAGAGTTGAGTTCTGAAAGTAGCAGAGACATTTGCCAGGGTGCTTTCTCCCTTGCTCTCCGCATGGCCGAGGGAAGAGAGGGGGGCATGGGGTGGAAAGGGGAGAAGGGAGCACGCTGACCTCACCATGCGCGGTCGTGGCGTTGGAGCGTGGGGAGCCGTACACTGGGAGCTGGGGGTTGGGCGGGGCAGCGTCAAGAGGAAGCCTGAAGAGTCAGGCTGAGGCCAGGTCACAGACCCGCTCCTTGTGTTCCGGGTCAGGGCAGATTGACCAAGAGGCTGTGGAAGCTCAAGCTGGAAGACCTCTCACTGTCCAGGCCCCTTCTGAGCCCCTGCTGGGCCTCTCGCAATGTCTTCATGTGGCTTTTTTACTTTTTGTTCCTATATATCAGTTAAGATCAGTTGCTCAGTCGTATCCAACTCTTTGCAACCCAATGAATCGCAGCACGCCAGGCCTCCCTGTCCATCACCAACTCCCGGAGTCTACTCAAACTCATGTCCATCGAGTCGGTGATACCATCCAACCATCTCATCCTCTGTCGTCCCCTTCTCCTCCTACTGCCCCCAGTCCCTCCCAGCATCAGGATCTTTTCCAGCAAGTCAACTCTTCGCATGAGGTGGCCAAAGTATTGGAGTTTCAGCTTTAGCATCAGTCCTTCCAATGAACACCCAGGACTGATCTCCTTTAGAATAGACTGGTTAGATCTCCTTATAGTCCAAGGGACTCTCAAGAGTCTTCTCCAACACTACGCTTTAAAAGCATCAATTCTTCATATATGGTAAATCTTTATAATAATTTTATATCTTGCATTAAAGTTGTATCTGATCTGGGCACTCCATATTATATAAGCTTGCTGCTGCTGCTGCTGCAAAGTCACTTCAATCGTGTCCAACTCTGTGCAACCCCATAGACAGCAGCCCACCAGGCTCCGCCGTCCCTGGGATTCTCCAGGCAAGAACATTGGAGTGGGTTGCCATTTCTTCCTCCAGTGCGTGAAAGTGAAGTCGCTCAGTCATGTCCAACTCTTAGTGACCTCATGGACTGCAGCCTACCAGGCTCCTCCGTCCATGAGAGTTTCCAGGCAAGAGTACTCGAGTGAGTTGCCATTGCCTTCTCTAATTATATAAGCTTGGAGCCCTGAAAAACTGGACCTGAAGCTTAAGGAACTTAGGATTTTCCTGAAACTTACAAGACTTGTGGATGCAGCAGGCTGCCATGAGTTTTAACTGGGATTATTATCTCCCCACTGGGACACTGTGAAAGAGTATACTATTCCTGTTATCACCCCCCACCCCGCCCCGCTCCTCACCCAGGAGATAATTCATTCACTAGAATTTTCCAGGCAAAAACGAGTATATGGAAACTCTCATCTCAGCGCACTCAGTCACCTTGAGAAGCGGTTAGCAGAGGTCAGGCTGGAGCAGGAGACGGGTTAAGAAGCCGTGACAGCCAGGTGAGGTGATGGGGTCTGAGCTAAGATGTGGCAAAGAAGGTGGACACAAGGACCTTCAAGATGGGTGGCAGGGATGACGGGAGAGGAGGGGTCTAGGCCCAAAGATGGTCTGGGGTGCACAAGGAGGCAGGTGTTGGGGGGCGGGCAGGGATGCCATTTGGATGCAAGGGAATGCCAGCAGGAGAGCCACAGAGGAAGGAGGCGGTTCCCTGAGAGCCCAGGTTCCAGTGGCAGCTCACGTCTGTGCTGAGGGAGTTGAGTTGGCTGGGCCCCCGTAGACATCACCCGCTGTCAACGTCAGAGAAGGAGACACCCCGAAGAGGAGGTAGGGCTACAGGGTGCATGGCTCAGTGCAAAAGCCACCTCTCTTTTAAAACACAGCCAAAAGCCTGCCCTCCTTCCTCGGAGCAGCCAGCGCGAACATAGGGCCTCTCGCCATCCCCTCCATATCTGAGCAGAAACAGCACCTCTTGCATCATGGTGGCCGGTGGCTGCTGGGGCTCCCTGCCCGTCCCCCCCCCCGGAACCCTGACCTAGGAACTGACCCCTGATTCCCTTGAAGCTAATTTTCATCAGCATCAGCTTCTCGGTCTCATCAGCCCCGTCAAATTCCACCATCGGCTAAGGGTTCTTGAGTTTGTTTCTTAAGCTCTAGGTCTGTACTTTGGACAGGAAATGGTCCTTTAGCCCCTGCTCTCATATTTAAATAAAAATGCTCTCATGTTCTCCTTGATATATTTGCTTATTGGATTTGTTTAATGAAATATGGATTTATCCCATAAATATTGGAGTTGGTATAGTCCATATTTCAATTAATGGATCATTTATGTGTCATGCTAACTTTGTAATTACTGAAATGTAGAAATATAGAGGATTGAAATGAGTTTCTGGTCTTCTTGGCATTCCTGCCCCCCATCCAACCAGGCCTGAAGAGCTTGGATCCATGAACAGGAAGGATTGATATGAAGCAGCAGTGGGGGTGGGGGGTGCAGTTCAAAGGGGCAGGGGACTGAGAAAAGCCAGCTCTGTGCGCTTGGCCTGGAGAGCTGTGCTGTGCGCGTGCTCTGGGGTCCCTTGAAGAGCCCTGGCCACTGTCCTCAGAGGGGGGTGAGCTGGGCTCTGGCCGGGTGCCTGCTCATCGTCTGCTGAGCGACCCGCAGCTCCATCTTCATCTCAGTTGTAAAGCACAGCCTCTTTCCCCTCTTTGCCAAATCTTGGTCCTAAGGGCCCTGAATATACAGAAATACAGATTTCTCACTACACCCTCCTTCCAGGAATCCACTGGAAACCCTCAACCAGGCCTGCGAGGTGGAAGAGGAGTAAATGCCCGACTCCATCCCTGCGAACGGGGCCTATCACTTTAACTGGCTCCTTCCTCAGTCAGTGGGTGCCGCCCTGAGGACACCCTGGTGAACACCTCTCTCTCTCCCCCTCCTGTGTCTCTCTTTCTCTCTTGCTCTCTCCCGCCTGCCATTTGCTGACCAGAAAAATCTGGCTGGAGAGGCCCGTGCCGCGAGCACGTCACATCCATCATTCTATCAGAATACATCCAAGGGCGGGGAGGCATTGTTCTCGGAACAGGCTGAGCCGGAGCCGGAGCCGAAATCCTGAAGTCAGCCGTGCCTTTGAGCCGCCTCTAACAGCGCCCTTTGGAGACCCATTTCATACAAAATTTGAAGCCTGTGTTTATTGCCCATTAAAGCAACCTTTATTTTATGGCAAATGTTGCAGTAATTGCCTTTTACGAAGAGCACTTTGTAACACACATGCACAGTTGAAAGAAAACCACTCTGGTATTGTCTATCGGGACTTAATGGCGCAATTAATTTTACTCCATCTGTTCCTGAGACTTTAAAGGAAAATGGATTTTTTTTTTGAGCGCACTTTAATGAAGAAGATAAAGCGGCCCGGCTGGTGTCCCACAGGCTCGGCGCAGTAACTTCAGATTATTGCTCAGTCTGTCAGAATGGGCTGCTTCCCTCAGCAGCAGCCACAGCCAGCAACGCGCTCTGGCCCCTCGCCGCGCCATTCCTGATGACAAACTGCCAGCCGGCTCCCACAAAAGCACGATTAAAATGTCAGCACAGGATGACGAAGGGGCCAAGAGGGTCCTCGGAGACAAACTGTGTCAGTATGAGTTAATACTTTACAGCAGGGCTGGGCCGGCTGGCTGCTGGCAGCCCGGCCTCTGGAGCGCCCTCCGCCTCCCGCAGCCCCAGGGAGGCCCAGCCCCTGCAGGGACCCTCGGATCAGGGCACTTGGAGGCCCTCAGTGGGGGGGACCCTGGGAGAGGGGATGGTGCAAACTTGGGGTGTGGGATGTACAGCGCTGTGCCAACCCTGCCCCCGGTGCCACGGGTTCTGTCCCTGATGTCCACTGGGGACCACAAAGACGGCTATGAAAACGCTCCCCATAAAGAAGGGCTCATGCAGAAAGATCTCACCCCTGCTTCTTCATCCGGTGTCCCGACCTCGGCCTCTGCACACAGGGCTGGGCGCAGGGAGGGTTCAGCGGCCCGGCACCGTGTCTTTTCATCAGCCTGACTGCATCTGCTCAACTCCTGGACCCGGCAGCTAACTTGCCTGGGGGCGGGGCGCGCTCCATCTCCCTGGCTCAGGTCCCCGCACCCCATGGTTGGGGGCTTCCATGCGGGCGAGTGCCTGGGAGTGAGGCAGTGATGAAAAGGACAAGAAGATCTGCATCCCTGGCCTCCTGTGGAGACCCGATCTGCTGTCCTAGTGGGCAGCAGGTGCACGTGCCTGCCATTGTCCCTAATGGTTATTACCAGCGATAAGCAGGACAAATGGGAGGTCATCTCTCCCGCCAGCAGGTCAGAGGGGGCTGGATTTAGAGCCCCCAGGAGACGAGGAAATTAGATGGTCGGTGTCCACAGTGGGGGCTGTCACCAACTCCGGGCTCCAGTGATACTGGAAAGGAGGGGGTGGTAGGAGTCTAGGCAAATGTGATTCATACTTGGGCACCATCAAGAGACCCACTGTCAGAAGTCCTCAGGGTGGGCACCAGCAGGGGAACGGGGGCTGGCAGGGGGTCCCAGTGTGGGGCAGCCACGGGATTTTGTTTCCTCTTGGTCCATAGGATGGACCGAGATTTCACAAAAGAGAGAGGTGGGAAGCCTGCTGGTTTCTAATCGCTCCTGGGCCTGTGTCCGTTCGCGCTGGCGCCCAGTGGAGGTGCGCTTCCTAGCTTCCTGAGCCTGCCCTCTGCCCTCCTCAGGCCCTTCCCGCCCTCTCCCCCAGGCTTGCCCTGGGACCGCTGTTGGCCCGCACGTCTGCCTACCACTGAGCAAAGTCAAGTGCACTGGTCCCCCTCCATCTGGGGTTCTGACTCTCTCCTGCCCTCTTCCCACATCTAGCATGTTCCCCTCCCTCCTGGCCTGTCTCCCCCTCCCTTCATCCCCTTCCCTTTCGATCCATCATCCCTCTTCTCTCCTAAGAGTGCTCTCTAAATCCTATTGCCTTTTTATGTCTCTCTTGGGTTCTTCCTCCTGCCCTCTCCCAGAGCAGTTTTCCTGTGTTTTGAGCATCTCACGGCTCACGCCAGTAATAGCCTCATAATAGCCACAATTGGCTTTTACGGAGCAAGCAGCCTTCTGGGCTACCAAGGACGCACGGCCCCGTCGGTGACCCCAGACACACCTCCTTTGAGCAGAAGTGTCCCCCTGCCCCTGCCAACAGCTTTGCCACGAGCCAGGCCTCATGTTCAGCCTTCTGCATTTATGTTTTATGATGTGAGCCAAGGGCAGTAGAGAAAGCCCCCTGTCTTGAGAAAGAATAATTGGTATTGGAGGATAATGGAAACTACCTTGGGGTGAGAGCTTCAGGGACAGCCTCCCTTCCCCAGGGGTGAGTAGTGAGAACACAGTAGTCCAGGAACCTGGGTGGGGGTGGACAGTGAGACACGCCCCGTATGGAGGTGCTGGGGGATTTGATGCAGAAGAGAGAGCATAGAGGAAGCTCGGGGTGAAGGCCCCCCAGCTCCCCTGCTGGCTGCTCCAGAAGACTATCCCAGCCTGACTCTCCTACCCATCCATTCCTTCAGCAGGCATCGACTAAGCTGCTTGAGGTCAAGGGAGGCCAAAGACATGTGAGAACAGAGGCTGTACCCGATCCATGATGGGCCCTCAGCCTACAATGTTTAAGGGCTTGCTGTAAGGATATTTTGAGGACATCTGGGGAGATCTGAATGCAGACCACATATGTAGATAATGGGTCAGTTGAAATTTCTGGTGTGGCACTGTTCTTATTCTTCAGTTCCGTTTAGTCACTCAGTCGTGTCCTTCTCTTTGCCATACCCCATGGACTCCAGGCTTCCTTGTCCATCGCCAACTCCCGAACCTCACTCAAACTCATATCTGTTGAATAGTCGGTAATGCTGTCCAGCCATCTCATCCTCTGTCGTCCCCTTCTCCTTCAGCCTTCCATCTTTCCCAGCATCAGGATCTTTTCTTAATGAGTCAGTTTTTCACATCAGGTAGCCAAAGTATTGGAGCTTCAGCATCAGTTCTTCCAAGGAATATTCAGGGTTGATCTCTTTCAGAATGGACTGGTTTGATCTCCTTGCAGTCCAAGGAACTCTCAAGAGTCTTCCCCAACACCACAGTTCAAAGGCATCAATTCTTCTGTTCATTAAGCATCAATTTTTACAGTTCTTATTAGGCAATACTTTTCTCCCTTAATTTAAATTGGTTTACCAAAAAGAAATATATGTGTGTTTGTATAGTTATATAGTATATATATATGTATATGCACTCACAAATATATATACACATTTAAATACACACAGGTATATATTGCACACACTACATAAACACACACACACATATATATAACACACACACACACATGGGCTTCCCTGGTGGCTCAGGCGGCAAAGAGTCTGTCTGCAATGCAGGAGACCTGGGTTCAATCCCTGGGTCCGGAAGAGCCCCTGGAAAAGGGAATGACAATCCCACCCAGTATTTTTGCCTGGAGAATCCCATGGACGGAGAGAGGAGCCTCGTGGGTATCATCCATGGGGTTGCAGAGAGTCAGACACAACTGAATGACTAACACACACATAGGCACACACACAAATACACACACATGGAGAAATAAAATGTTGGCAAAGTGTTAATGAGGATTGACTCTAGGTGAAGGTTGATGAATGTTCACTGTAGTTTTACTAGTTCTGTGTAAACTTTGGAATTTTTTTCAAAGGAAAATATATGGGAAAAACATTCACAAAGCATCTGCTAGATGCCAGGGTTATTCTGGGCACCACAGGTATCATCAGTGCCCAAAACAGGCATGGTGTCCTGTCCTCCTAAAGTCACCTTCTCGTGGTGGGAGAGACAGGGAGCCCTGTCGGCAGGGGAGCATGGTTGGAGATGGGAAAGGGAGATGGGGGCCCTGGTCGGGAGGGTGCTGTTTTCACTGGGAGGTCTGAGTAGACCCTTGAGAAGGGGACATGTGCGCCAGTCAGAGGGACAGCTGACACCACGGTCCTGAGGTCACTGTCTGCCCACTCAACCACTGAGTGGGTATCTGGTCCAGTGTGGGAGGGTCCCGTGAACCCCACTTCCCACAGCCCCACCCCCACACCTCACTTGCTGTGCTGAAGGTGTAAGGCCGGGCCTCTGGCAATCCTGTGATCTGTGGCGAGTCAGCGTTTCAGAGCCAGCTGATGGCCTGACCCTGGCAGTCTCACCATCCAGTGTGCCACTCAGTCCACACACATGGTCATTCCTGCTGCTGCGTCCAGTGGGGTAACCGCAGTGAAGGGGAGAGGCACCAGGCCAGAGCTCATCACCCCATCTCATTCAACTTCGTGACCTTAGCCAGTCACTGGGCTTTCCCGAGCCTCAGTCTTCTTCATCTGTGAAACGGGGAGAAGTACAAGTTCTTTCCAAAGTGGTCAGGAGGATAGAGAGATAAGCGTGTGTGCAGACAGGTGGTGACCCACAAGTCACAGAAGCACGGTTTGCACCCTGGACTCTCCAGCTCTCAGGGCAGCTTGGCACCGTGGCTCCCATCAGCCAGCATGGCGGGTGGTGGCCTTTCTCCTGCTGCGTGTCGCCGCACCCTCAGTTGGGTCACTGAACTTCACACCCTTCCTTCCATGTCTATAGAGAGGTGGGATTAGGAGGGTGTGGCCTCTGCAGTCTCACCCAGCTCTAAGAAAGCAATCCCAACATGGAGAGTATCGAGTACCTAACGAACTCCACTTCCCAGAGGCATGGGCAGTGCCCTGGCAGCTTTCCTGCCGTGTGAGAGGTTGGCTTCTGCTGGTGCTCACTAGATAAACCGCGGACTGGGAAGCTGTGCGACTGCAAGGACACAGCCCTTTCCAAGGTCGTGGCAGTTCTGATGCACCTCTCCTGTGTCCATCCGGCCTGTGGCTGACTTCTTAGCTGCGGATGAGGCCTTCTGAGCACCAGGAAGGCAGAGGGTTGCCTGGGGATCGAGCTTCTTAAGAATGTGCTGTTTTCAGAGGAGATGGGTTAGCTCTGCACACCCGAGGGCCACGGGGAGGGACCAGCCCAGCTCCTACCCCAGCCGGTGTCGGCAGCCTTCGGAGCATTTCATCTTAGAAGACCTGTGCACTCCCAAAGCCCTCCTGGGGCATGCTGGCTAGGCACACACAGGGAGGGACATGAAACTGGCCTTAGAAGCTCCAAGCCAGGTCTTCCTCCTTGGAGCATCCTGAGCTGGGGCCTAGATGCAGGAGAAGGGCCAGGGTGAGCCCTCTCTGTACTTGGGGGAGGAGGATGGGAGGAGCGCTATCCTCCTTTGAGGTGCTTTCGGAGGACTCTGGCAAATATTTCTGAATCGTCTGGAAAGGATGACTTAGGCCCTTTCAGAGTTGGTTGTAATTTTCCTGCCTGAAATGACTTAAGGACAGAAGTGCTTGTCCAACTCCCAGGTGGCTCTGGGCCCAAGAGGGACCCCGAGAGAGACCTCTGAGTGGACAGAAGGCAGAGCACCCAGGCGCTTTTCAGCCAGTTAGTCTGGGACGCCTTCCAGGCAGCAGAGCGAGAAAGGCTGAACTGGCTCCGTGCGGGTGTTTGCCCCTGGACTGGAGTCCGGCTGGCTGCTCCCTCTGGGAATGGCACTGGAGCCCTGGCAGCTGCCAGCAGGAAGGAGTGACTTGGCCTAGCCGACTTAGGTCGGTTATGTCCCTGCGGGGCCTCAGGCTCTGGAGGAAGAGCCCAGGCGCTGAGCTGTGTCCTGGCTGGCGGTCAGCAGCATCCTGGAGGGGAGGGATGAGGCCCTGGCGCAGGAGGCGGCTGGCAGGGAACAGGAGGGCAGCCCCGCCTCCTCCCACGCACTCTGAGGCGGTGTGTGGTCAGAGTGGTCCCGCTCCAGCAGCAGGGACTTCACCTGGGAACTCGCTCCGATGCGGATTCCCAGGCCCCAGCCCCAGGCCTGCTGAGTCAGACATGGTGGGTGGGGTCCCCGGGATCTGGTTTTCATGTGCCCTGCAGGCCAGGCTGCTGGTCATGAGACCATGGCTCAAAGCAGTACTTCTGTGATGGTGGTGGAGATGCCGCATGTCCGCCAGCGGCCAGGTGTATCCTGCCAACCAGGTGAGGTGGAGGCTGGCAGCCTCAGAAACCTGGGTTCAAGTCCTCCTCTTGCATGAACCTCAAGCAGAGCCTTGGAAAAGCACAGACTTCTTTGGGGCCAATTTCTCTGTCTATAAAATGGACACAGTCGTGCCTCCTCTTTATGGTTTTCATGGGACGAAGTGAAATTGATGCCTGCCCCCGTACTTTGTTAACCTACAGTGTTCCATACAGAAGGTGGGCTCCTTGTTTTCATTTCAGAAAGATGATAGCTCACCTGTACCGAGCACCTACCATTTTGCAGACAGCTGTGAGTGATCGCCATGCTATTGTGCATTATTTTTCTATCCCAGTTCACTACTAGAGAAAGCTGAGAGTTTAAGTAACTTGGCAGAACAGGGCATTGAACCCAGTTCAGCTTGGTTCCATACTGGCTTTGAGGTTTCACTGGGAGGCTGTGTGGTTTTGTTTCTGCTTTTAATATTTATTTACTTGGCTGTGTTGGGTCTTAGTTGTGACCTGTGAGATCTTTCGTTGCGGCACATGGATCCTCTAGTTGTGGTGTGGGCTCAGCAGTTGCAGCGCTTGGGCTTTGTTGCTCCGTGATATCTGGGATCTTAGATCCCCAACCAGGGATTGAACCCACATCCCTTGAATTGCAAGGCGGATTCTTATTCACTGGGCCAGCAGGGAAGTCCCCGGAGGCTGTGTTCTTAACAACTAATTAAGCCTCACATAGGTTCCCAACCCTGGCCCTACCAACCCCTGCAGAGCTTTCAAAAATACTGAGCTTAGAATAGTCTCTGAAATTTCAGAGACACTTAAGATGTAAGAAAGTGACATGAGCTTTGGCAAATCATGGGCACTCAATAAATGCTTATCCAACCTATGCATTGAATTATATATTTTAAAAGTAGCCCTTGCTCCAATTTTCATAATTCAGATAACAGGTGTTCATTTTAGAAAAGTTGAAAATTACAGGAAACTGGAGGAATACAATATTATCCATAATTCCAGAATCCTCCTGGTGAAGTCCTTCAGACATGAGAAGAGGTGGGGTGTCTTCTCCCCACGTTAGAGGGAGAGAAGCAGACCGCCGGCAGGCTGAGTGATTTCCCTAAGTAGGGATGTCTGGGAGTTGGTGTATATAGATGGAGGGCAAGGGATAATGGACTTCCATTGTGGCTCAGACAGTAAAGAATCTGCCTGCAATGTAGGAGACCTGGGTTCAATCCTGAGGTCAAGAAGGTCCCTTGGAGAAGGAATTGGCTAATACTCTTCTGTCCAGTATTCTTGCCTGGAGCATCCCATGGACAGAGGAGCCTGGTGGGCTACAGTCCATGGCGTTACAAAGAGTAGGACATGACTGAGTGACTAACACTTTCACTTTCAGGGAGTTAATAATGTGAATTTTGTACTTTGAGCTTTTGGGTAAAAAGGCAGATTCTGAAACCATTGTGTTGCATCTGCTGATTACAGCAAAGGAGCAGACTCAGGCCCTTCATTAACTCTCAGGCAACGGGCAAGTGCTTCCAGGTGCAATTTCTCTTCCCTCCTTTCTCTAGAAATTACTTGGAGCTGAGAAGGGAGCCGAGCCGGGCTGGTGGGCAGGCGTTTTCCACCCTGAAGGGGAAGACTGCAGCGCCATGCCTCTTGTCGCCTGCGTTGTCTTCTCGGGTCTGTAGAATTCAAGCTAAAGCCACCACAGTCTCCTGGTCTCCAAGTAGTGCTTTCCTGGAGAAAGGGTTTGTGGGGAGTCACCTGGAGAGCTTCCAGAGACCCAGACTTTCCACACCAAGGTTCTCTGTCTTCTGAGACTTCCCTGGTGGCCCTGTGGTCAAAGGATCTGCCCTGCAATGCAGGGGGCGTGAGCTCGATCCCCAGTCAGGGAACGAAGATCCCACGTGCCATGGAGCTTACCACAACTAGAGAGTCCAAGCCCCTTGATGAAAGATGTGCGCACGATGCAACTCAGACCCAATGCAGTCACATGAGCAAACATTAAAAAAAGATTCTCCATCTTCCTCCCAGCACCCGGACTAACTGAGCCTTGATCACCTTCACGTCATGAAACAAAATCCCCCGACCCAGGCCCCTCCACAAAACCCTGCAGCCTGTGTGTGCGTCCTGGCACAAAACCACTTTCCCGTGACTTCCCTACCAGCCAGCCCCTGCTCGGGGACCGGGGAACAGAGCTCGCCATTTCTTAATGGGCCGCAGCTGAAGCAAGTTCAAAAGTGCGAGGCCTGTAAACTCCGGAAGAACTCCGCACCACGGCAGAATGATTCAGGAGGCCAAACTTTGCCTCATCAAGTCTGAGAATTTCCTGCAAATGAACTTTTCAAGAATTATGCCGTCGTTGGCATTACAGTATTACACCCGGGCCTGTTCCCGATCACTCACTGGAACTTATTTTGTAGTTAACCTCCATAAAGGACTGTGCGAGCGAGCCCAGGCCTGTCACACACACGTTATTTAGAAGCCCTTATTATTATTTTATTGCCAGTCCTTGACAGCTGAGGAAAAGCCAAGCGCTTTAATCTTTTTTCCCTTTAGTTTACAGTGTAAGAGCTGCATGTAAGATGGATTTGATTAATATGTAACAGAGATGCAATTCTCTGTAAAATGTGCTGTACTTTACCACCCTGGAAAACAAACTGCATCACAATGGCTTAAATCTCAGTCCATTGTATTATATAGACATCATAAATAATAGAGAGCAGGCAGATATTGCTGCGGGCTTCATCTGCATAACACATCTGAGCTCTCTATAATGTGTTCAACTTGTCACTTTTAGTACAGAAGAGAGGCAATAAAGCTAACAGCTGACTAACACACATCAGCCCCACTTCTCCTTCCAGGGGGGTGAATGCTCATTAAGCCATCTTAGCCCTGACTTTTAAAATCCATAACTCTTACAAATGTAAAAAAGTTGCCACAAAAGATTAAGCGCATAATATATGTCAGAGTATATTTTTTCCTGCATCTCCCCCAAACGCCACTCCCTGCTGCCGCCACCACCAACCACACCAAAATTCTTGTTTCTTTTATAGCCCTTTCACCGGGGGAAAGAAAATAAAAAATCTGGTTTTCAGATAAAAAAACAAATGAAATATCATCTCCTCAATAAGAAACTACATAATTGCTGGTGAGTTTGAAGCAAATGAGCTGACCCCAGGAGAATTTAAACCTTTTTCCCTGCGTCTCTCTCCCTCTGAGACCAGCTCAGACAGGAATACGGAACCTGTCATCCCCAGGTGGGAAGATTTGCATGCTGGCTATTGGGTTGGTCTTAGCAACCTTGGTGATGGCCTGATGAGTACCTGCCTCGGTTTCCCCATTGGACCCAGGAAGGGGAGAAACTCTGCCTTTGTGTTTCGGAGGGGACTGCCAGATGAAGCTCTGTAGTGTCTATGCCATTGTATTTGGCAGTCGTCGTAGAATTTTCCTTATGCTATTCTGGTTGGTTTTCTTGTGTTTTAGAGAAAAACTTGAAAATACTACAGTATGTCCTCGTTTGAAATGACGGCTGAGCCTTTTTTATAAAAGGATTAGGGTTGTTGGGCAGGGGAAAAGAAGGATGGGGGAGGGGGTTGGGGGGATGTTTATACTCAGAGCAGATTGAATCTCTTGGGATGAATTCTGGTGGCTTGGGGAACACTGTGGTCTTTTTCCTGGGGAGGCTGTGGTATAAATAGTTGGTGGATGTATATATCTCATGACATTCATCTCTTTGGAAAATATACTTTAAAACATTTTCTCCTGGTACCCGTAAGAAAAATAAACGGTGGATGGTGGCCGGGATGGTAGGAGACAGGTTCAGATGAAACAGGAAATTTTTCCTAGCAGTTATAATTCACTCAAGGGGAAAAGTTAGGGCCCCCAAACTAGAATCATTTAGAATAAAATGAAGCAACCCCTGGAAAATAAACACACACCCCGCCCCCCAACTCTGCATAGGATCAGGGGACTGGCGTGCTTACCTAAGAGAAACTGGAAGTGGATGCGGAAGACCCGTGATGCTCTGGATTGAAACACTGTTTACTTCTCTGATCAGTACAGAACCCTGTGTGTGTGCGCGCGCGTGTAAGCAGCAAACAGACCAACTCACTGGAACAGAGAGGCTTTCACTGACAGGAGTGGTGGTTGTGGGTGGTGGTTGAAAGAAGGCTTGGTCTCCCTGGATGGGAGTGTGGGCCCCGAACAGGAGAACCCTTTTCCAGAGCCACAAAGACAGCTTGTTTTTGGAGAAAGTCATCAGTGAGCTCTGATGTGGGCCGCAGTACCGCTGACCTCAGGATTCTGTGAGGCCCCAGGCAGGCCCCGCAAGCTCCGCGCCCGCGGCTGGAGCCCGCCCACGTGTCGCTTTTTCCCGCCCTTGGCGCTTCCCGTCCAGCCTCCCGCCTCCCCCTCCCATGCTGCAGCCAGTGAGCACCCCTTTCCTCCCATCCAGAGTCATCTGTGATGGACCCTGTCTCTCCCTCCCTCCTGTAAGTACCGACCCGGCTCCTGCCACGAGGCTCCTCAAGCACTTCCAGTCATACCCAGTTCTTCCCTGTCTCCACTCAGGCCTCTTCCTGCTCAGAATCCTCTTTTCACCTGCTTGCATCCCCATCCTTCAAGAAGCAACACGAACCCCACCAGCTTAGAACCAACTTATCAGACCCCCCACTTGAAACATGTCTCTCCCATAAGTCTGTTTTTTTCATTTTATAAAAGTACATCATTACGAGCTTCAGGGCTAGATAGTTGAATTAATTTTACCCCTCAGGTCAGAGCATGCCATTATCCTGTATCTGTGTGGGGTCTCTCTTCATTTTTCCGCTTTATCTCGTCTACTCTCCTTCACCCCAGACACTCAGCCTGATATGCTGGGTACAAACTTTGTCAACTGGGTGTTATTCCTCTGTGAGTGTGTTTAGCTTACCTACGTGGTGACGTGCTATAAATCTTAGTCTGTTCCTTGTCGTTCCACACTCTGCTTTTAAAATCTGCCTGTGCTGCCGGGTATACACACAGTTTATTTCTTCTCAGCACTGCAGGATATGCCAAAGTACACATCCTGTGCTATGGGTGTCTGAGGGTGCCTTCAGCCCACCCCACCCCCCACAGGACAGACGCTACCACCCAAATCATCCTCATGATGTGTTTGGAACCCTGGAAAATAAACATACACACACACACATAGCACTCTGAATAAGGTCAGGGGACGGGCATGCCCACTGAAGAGAAACTGGAAGTGGATGCAGAAGTCCCCTGACGCTCCAGATCAAGACACTCTGAGACCCAGAGCACCCCAATAATAGTCTCTCTCAGACACAGCCCAGGAGTTACTGCTGGGTCCTGACACACATACACGTTAATTTTAGTAAACACTGCAGATTGTTCTTCAGAATCTGTGAACACAGCTGCACAACCTGTGTGCAGGTACTGCACGTATGTCTCGCCACGTATCCTCGCCAACACTTGCTGTTATCCATCTTTCTATTGTCGTCTCTTGAGGGTGTGAAGGTATTATAGCAAGTTGACTGTTTTCCTGAGTTTCAGACTTTTTGTGGATTTGCAGGAATTTTTTGTATAGCCAAACGATGGGTCATTTGTTATTTTTAGCCACTTTAGATAACTTTTTTCTGATTTATTATCCATTAACTGTCTATAGTGACCTTTCTAGAAATATCCTTAGTTTTTCTTCCTTTGTCAAGTTTTGTGTGTCTTCTCTCTCAGAAGGTTGGCACCACCTGTCCCTTTCTGTCCATCAAAACAGCCTCAGTGGTAACTTCCTAACTGGTCTCCTTATATCTGCTGTCCTCTGGTTTGATGGTTCTGTGACTTGTGTGCCTCAGAGTCACCTGCAGGCTGATGAAGACACGGTTCTCCAGGTACCACCACCCCAGAGGATCTCGTTCAGTTGACCTGGAGCAGAGCCTGGGAGTGAGCCTTCCTACCCAGCCCCTAGGTGCTGCTGAGGCCACTGGTCGGGCAGGGGTGCCCTTGGAGGACCACGGCTTCAGTCTGTTTCCCGGCCATCCGTCCACAGGCTTGGTCAGCAGGGGTCACCAAGCACTGGGCAGTTTGCCACGTGCTGGAATTCAGCAATGAATGGAAAGGAAGTGGGCAGAAGGCAGACATGGAACCAAATAACGTACAGTGTGATGGCTCGAGTGAGGGATGCTGAGACAAAAGCAGGGAGGCTGAGGGGATGGAGGAGGGGTGATTAGGTGGGGGTGCCTGAAGGGAGGGTCTCAAACAGAGGGACGTGCAGGCTCTTTCAGCCGCTCATCCTGAAACACCATCCCAGCTGCATCCTTTCCCTGACAGAACCAAGGGCTGCCCTGTCTGTCATCAGGGGGACTTCAGAGCCACCACTCGCCTTTCCCCTCGGCCGTCTCACACCCTGGCTGACCTCACTTCTCTGGGTCCCTCTTCTGCCTCTTCCTGCTCTGGATATTGTGCCCTTTCTCCCCCTAGAAGGCCCTTCCCGCTGGCCAACTTCATGTCCAGAACGTGTCATTTATTCAAGATTGGCTTCACTCACCATCTCCCCATGAAAGTTTCCCTAGTTCTCCCATTTAACAGTCTCTTCTTCCCCCTCATCCCAGGAACATTTGTCCCTGACAGTCTTTTTTTAAATATACATACATTTATTCATTTTAGTGAATTGTGTGAATTGTTTCAAGTCTTGTTTGTTTCTGGCCACACGTAGGATCTTAGTTCCCCAACCAGGGATCAAACCCGCACCCCTTGCAGGAGAGGCATGCAGTTTCAACCACTGTACCACCAGGAAGTCCCTGTCCCAAAGAGTCTTCTGTAACCTTGTGACACACCTTCCCTGTGCGCCCGAACTGACTCACTTCTGTGTTCCCGGGTGGGGGGGGGGGGGGCCGTAG
>SJYC01003065.1:0-29253 GCA_006408675.1 Madoqua kirkii | reverse complement strand
CGTTGGTCGAATGATGAGCAAAAAGCCTTTGTCTTGCCCCTTGACCTCTCCAGGAGGCAGGTCTCTTATGTTTTCTTAACGCTGGGGGTTTAGTAATAGAAGCAGAAGGTGGAGACCGTGGCCTACAGTGGAGTGTCTCAGTCACTTCTGGGTCTGTTTGCCCAGTGTCCTCTGTGTGCTGTACCAAGATAATTGAGTTGGAAGGAGTAGCATTTCCTTCATCTTCCTTCCTTCAGGCTCACAAGCGTTCTTCACCCAAAGGGAAGGAGATTAATTGACTTCTTTTATCTTCCATTTAAATGAGGCTTTCAGGCGATTCACCAACACCCCTCTGTCAGCCCTTCTGACCTCCCTCCCCCACATTGATGAGGAGCTGGACGGGGAAAGGAGAATCACCTCAAACTCCACAGAGCCCCGCGATCCTGCCAGGTTCTTCTCATCCCCTGCTCTCCCTCCAGACGTCCCTGACCCGGCGTGCCAACAGTTGGTCTGTCTCTTATACACATCTAGATGTGTATAAGAGACAGCTGTGTGCTGTACCAAGATAATTGAGTTGGAAGGAGTAGCATTTCCTTCATCTTCCTTCCTTCAGGCTCACAAGCGTTCTTCACCCAAAGGGAAGGAGATTAATTGACTTCTTTTATCTTCCATTTAAATGAGGCTTTCAGGCGATTCACCAACACCCCTCTGTCAGCCCTTCTGACCTCCCTCCCCCACATTGATGAGGAGCTGGACGGGGAAAGGAGAATCACCTCAAACTCCACAGAGCCCCGCGATCCTGCCAGGTTCTTCTCATCCCCTGCTCTCCCTCCAGACGTCCCTGACCCGGCGTGCCAACAGTTGGAGTGGGAAATGTCACGGAGATGGGGAGGTGGGGGCGGGGCGGGGGGCCAAGGCAAATCCAACCGGAAGCCACACCAGCCCCTGAACTCTCTACACACCGCCAGATGGTCTGATGCAGCAACAGCCTTTCGGAATTCATAACTCTCCCTCCCGAGGGCCGCCTTCATTCAGGAACCATTTCACATTTTCCAGCTAAAGTGTGGCTTTTCCCCCGCCGAGTGTTCTGGCCGCTCTGTTCTGGGGAGAGCGTGGGGCCCACTCATGAAGGCAAGAGAGATGTCTCTCGCTCCCTCCACCTCCCTTCGCCTTTGGCTTCTGACAGTGCAGCTTTTAATCTAGAAATTATGGTAACTTGTATGTGCATTTTGAGAGTATATCATGGCTGCATTTAATTAACGGTTATTAGCGTTCGCGTACTGCGCCGTATTCTATGTCACAAATCATCAAGTCTCCCAGAGCAGTTATAGCAATTAAGAACTCCATCACACCTTCTGTATAGTCATTTGGTACTTTTCCAGGTCTTTTCAAAACTGGAAATTACTAATCAAATCATTTCTGCTCTGTGCCTCAGTATCGTTTATTCCATTCCTAATGATGTGCGACTTTTTTTTCCTTTGGCCGTTAACAGAGGCATCCGTGCGTCTAACCCATTTCACACCACCGTCATGCTTTAGCAAGGCGATAATGAACTTGCAGAAGGAAATGCAGGGGCTTTGGTTCTCTTTTCAGAGCAGTGTCTTGCCTCTCCTGCTGTTGGGTGATTGAATTTTGAAACTGTAAAATGCATCGACAGACCTACAAACCTGACTTGCCCGAGCCACAGCCATCACAGTTTAGCTTCAATTCAGAGCTCAGTGCGACTCCTGCCTGATCAATTTGTCATCCCTCTAAATGGAAACTAATTACTTCCCAGGGAAAGATTGCAGGCAAATACCAGCCTTTGCATCAGCGGCCTTCTGCAGCGAGGTGAAGGCAGGGTCCACGGGGTTTCACCAAAGGGGCCATTTCCCCTCTTGCCAGGATAATCTCAGGAGGAATTTGTATTATTTTAGAGCGGCCGTGGTGAGCTAGCTGTGCCGTCACAGCTGCTAAGGTCAGCCATCGGGTGTGCGTCTCACTTCATTGGTCACCTGGATGGTCCTGAGTCAGATGTCAAGAGCCGTTCGACTGCCAAGTTTCAACAAAAAACACCCTGGCAGGCATCCGATGGTGTCTGAGTGAGGATGAGCCAGCCCACTGGCAGTGTGGCGCACCGCTCCGCCCACGCCCCCGACAAGGGGACTCTTTTTTTTTTTTCTCCATGTGCAAGAACACAATCCTGGAAGCATTGCCAGGTGGCTGAATCACTGCCATCCGCGCGGCATCAGACAGACGGTGCCACTGACAGCTTGTCAGCAAGATTGACTCCGGTGCGGCGCCAGGACATCCAGGCCACGTGAGGCTGTGCTCAAGGCCTGCATGAGTAGAGGGCCCTGGCTCAGGGCAGCGGGTCTGCGTGGGGGCAGGCCAGGCCAGCCAAGCCCAGAGGCTACCCAACAATCCGAGAAGAGGAGGCCTCTCCAGTTCCTGCCCTCGCCCTGTGTCGGGGGCTGTCTGCCGGAGCCTGTGTTGAGCTGCTAGGCAGGCTGAGCCGTCGAGGGCTGGGGGCTGATCCCGCCACCTTGGTGTCAAGCTGAGCGGAGGTCTCCAGCCAGGCCCTGGCACTGTGATCTCAGGCTTGGACCTTCTCCCAGCAGAAGCCAGATAAGACCTAGGGGAGAGGTTGGTTTGGTTCAGCAGCTGACTGGCTCCCTATTTGTCTTGCGTTCCATGTTGGGGACATGTTCACACCCAACCTGAGCTTGGCTTGGAGGCTCAAGAGATCCAGTCACAGCCCCCTCCAAAGATCCCTCCACCTCCAGACAGTGAGCTTGTCGCCTCGTCCCCCTAAGTAGTGCTGAAGCAGCAAGAGCCCTGGAGGGCTGTGTGGCTGGAGGCCCAGTGAGAAGCCACTTCCTGGGCCTGCTGCCTTCCCTCTGCCCCACTGAACATCCCCGATGAGATGACCTCAGGGGGCCACGCCAGCTCTCCAGGCCAAATTCCACAGCCTCTGTGAAGAGTGGTTTGCTGTGAAATTCAACAAAAACCCAGAAAAACGGTTAGCTTGGCCAGCGCGGCTTTTCAATAAGAAACAGTGATGGCTCCTTGGAAATGATGTGGCCTTTGTAATTCCTTCTCCCTAACTCCCACCAAACTTAAACCATCTCGGGTCTCTTGTCCTCAGGGGGGTGTTTCCTGGGACTTGCACTTTGGAAGCAGGCAGGGACTGCCGGCTGGCAGGGAGGCTCATTTGCTATCTCCACTGCTGTCCTGCCCACCTCTTTCCTCCCGGTTGTCAGCCTGCTGGGCAATCAGCTGAACCAGTTATGGAAGGACTGTGCTGAGTACATTGTGAAATGAAACTCTGCCTCCTTCTGGAACTCAGGCCATGCAGTGTGCCCCAGCTACAGACAGTGTTGTGCCAAAAAAACAGGATTTGATAAATCCATCATATTTCCCAGTTTCATCATAATCCAAGCCACTGCTACTATTGCTGCTAAATCACGTCAGTCATGTCTGACTCTGCACGACCCCATAGATGGAAGCCGTCCCTGGGATTCTCCAAGCAAGAACACTGGAGTGGGTTGCCATTTCCTTCTCCAATGCATGAAAGTGAAAAGTGAAAGTGAAGATGCTCAGTCGTGTCCGACTTTTAGCAACCCCAAGGACTGTAGCCTATGAGGCTCCTCTGTCCATGGGATTTCCCAGGCAAGAGTACTGGAGTGGGGTGCCATTGCCTTCTCCGCCAAGCCACTGACCCACCCCCACTGGCCATTCAGGAAATGTCACCTGTGGCCTGATGTTATGTCAGGGGACTAGAAACGCTAGATGACGATCGCGTGTGCTTTGAGCCGTGGTTGGCCTGATGAGTGCTCACCCTTTCTTTTCTTGTTTTCTCATTTCTAATGGGGGGATAATGACAGTATTGAGACCTCCCTCTTCTAGGGCTCTGGTGAGAGCTGAAGGAGAGACACATGAAGAACCTAGAAGAGTCCCTGCTCTGGCCTGAGCCCAGGATGAATGTGATGCTGTTGTTGGCTGGATATGAGTTAGTGACACTTGTAATCACTGCCACCAAACTAGGGCCATTTTCTATATTCCATGTTGCCACAGGCTTGCTGGGTCACCTTCACCAAAGCATGTCATGTCTCCAGACCTCAGGTTCCGTGTCTGCAGTGTGGGGGGGAAGGGGTGAGATTGGGCTGGGTCTGGCCTCGGTGCTTTCCGACCTGGCTGGAAGTGTCTGTGCTTGGTTGGCAGGTTTATGTTACCTATGCAAATGCCATGATCTTGAATAGAGTTTATACATTCAGATCATTAAGGATAAGCATAGTAGACCATTTAGATTAGAAATACAGTACACACAGAAGAATGGATAAAGAAGCTGTGATACGTATATAATGGAATATTACTCGGCCATAAAAAAGGAACGAAGTTGTGCAATTTTCAGAGACATGGATGGACCAAGAGATTGTCATACAGAATGAAGTAAGTCAGAAAGAGAAAAATGAATGTCATATAATGCCACTTATATGTGGAATCTAGGAAAATGATACGAACTTACTTGCAAGGCAGAAATAGAGACTTAGCTGTAGAGAATGGATGTATGGATACCAGGGAGAATGTGGGGGTGGGATGAATTGGGAGATTGGGATTGATACATAGATACCACCATGTAGGTGGCTAGTGGTAAAGTACCTGCCCAGCAGTGCAGGAGATGTAAGAGACATGGGTTTAGTCCTAGGTTGGGAAGATCCCCTGGAGAAGGGAATGGCAACTCACTCCAGTATTCTTGCCTGAAGAATCCCATGACAGAGGAACCTGGCAGGCTATGGTCCATGGGGTCACACAGAGTCAGAAACGAGACTAGAGTGATTTAGCACAGCACAATGAGAACCTAACGTATAGCACAGGGGACTCTATTCAGTGCTTTGGGTTGACCTAAATGGGAAAGAAATCCAAAAAAGAGTGGGTATGTGTATATATAGAGCTGATTGACTTTGCTGTACGGTAGAAACTAACACAGCACTGGAAAACAGCTACACTCCAGTAAATGATTAATTATTTCAAAAAAGAAACGTGGCCCACAGACTAGGAGGTCAAAAGAAATGGAAGGAGCATTTGCAAAGACCAATAATAATATGTGCTAAAATGAGTTTATTCTTTAAAAGGTCCCCTGGATGAAGGATTATAAGGCCTCTTTTGAGGTAAATAGAGAATTTAGATCTGATTTGAAATTAGGAGGTACCGTTTCCCCCTGACCTAAATCTCTGATAATGTGTATTACCAAAAAAAACTACCATGTTAAAATGAGATAGATA
Source organism: Madoqua kirkii (assembly GCA_006408675.1). NCBI lineage: Eukaryota > Metazoa > Chordata > Mammalia > Artiodactyla > Bovidae > Madoqua > Madoqua kirkii. Next base: position 24,010 of record SJYC01003065.1, on the reverse strand, counting down.
AACATTGATCACATACAAACATAAATGATGGTCTCTAGAAACACATGGCCCACCCGGTACAGCATTTAAGAATGTCCTAGAGGGGATTGTGTGCCTTGTTGGAGATTATCTGTGTGTCAGATTTCCCTAGTTTAACCACGCCACTTGGTGTAGTGCCTTAGCATGTTGACAGTCGGGAATCTTTCAGGCATAAGTAATGGAACTAAAATGGCTTAAACAACATCAGTTCAGTTCAGATCAGTTCAGTTGCTCAGTCATGTCCGACTCTTCATGACCTCATGAATTGCAGCATGCCATGCCTCCCTGTCCATCACCATCTCCCGGAGTTCACTCAGACTCATGTTCATTGAGTCCGTGATGCCATCCAGCCATCTCATCCTCAGTCGTCCCCTTCTCCTCCTCCCCCAATCCCTCCCAGCATCAGAATCTTTTCCAATGAGTCAACTCTTCACATGAGGTGGCCAAAGTACTGGAGTTTCAGCTTTAGCATCATTCCTTCCAAAGAAATCCCAGGGCTGATCTCCTTCAGAATGGACTGGTTGGATCTCCTTGCAGTCCGAGGGACTCTCAAGAGTCTTCTACAACACCACAGTTCAAAAGCATCAATTCTTCTACGCTCAGCCTTCTTCACAGTCCAACTCTCACATCCATACATGACCACAGGAAAAACCATAGCCTTGACTAGACGGACCTTAGTCGGCAAAGTAATGTCTCTGCTTTTGAATATGCTATCTAGGTTGGTCGTAACTTTTCTTCCAAGGAGTAAGCGTCTTTTAATTTCATGGCTGCAGTCACCATCTGCAGTGATTTTTTGAGCCCAGAAAAATAAAGTCTGACACTGTTTTCACTGTTTCTCCATCTACTTCCCATGAAGTGATGGGACCAGATGCCATGATCTTTGTTTTCTGAATGTTGAGTTTTAAACCAACTTTTTCACTTTCATCAAGAGGCTCTTTAGTTCTACTTCACTTTCTGCCATAAGGGTGGTATCATCTACATATCTGAGGTTACTGATATTTCTCCCGGCAATCTTGATTCCAGCTTGTGTTTCTTCTAGTCCAGCATGTCTCATGATGTACTCTGCATATAAGTTAAATAAACAGGGTGACAGTATACAGCCTTGACGTACTCCTTTTCCTATTTGGAACCAGTCTGTTGTTCCATGTCCATGATCTCCTTGCAGTCCAAGGGACTCTCAAGAGTCTTCTCCAACACCACAGTTCAAAAGCATCAATTCTTCAGTGCTCAGCCTTCTTCACAGTCCAACTCTCACATCCATACATGACCACAGGAAAAACCATAGCCTTGACTAGACGGACCTTAGTCGGCAAAGTAATGTCTCTGCTTTTGAATATGCTATCTAGGTTGGTCGTAACTTTTCTTCCAAGGAGTAAGCGTCTTTTAATTTCATGGCTGCAGTCACCATCTGCAGTGATTTTTTGAGCCCAGAAAAATAAAGTCTGACACTGTTTTCACTGTTTCTCCATCTACTTCCCATGAAGTGATGGGACCAGATGCCATGATCTTTGTTTTCTGAATGTTGAGTTTTAAACCAACTTTTTCACTTTCATCAAGAGGCTCTTTAGTTCTACTTCACTTTCTGCCATAAGGGTGGTATCATCTACATATCTGAGGTTACTGATATTTCTCCCGGCAATCTTGATTCCAGCTTGTGTTTCTTCTAGTCCAGCATGTCTCATGATGTACTCTGCATATAAGTTAAATAAACAGGGTGACAATATACAGCCTTGACGTACTCCTTTTCCTATTTGGAACCAGTCTGTTGCTCCATGTCCAGTTCTAACTATTGTCCTGACCTGCATACAAATTTCTCAAAAGGCAGGTTAGGTGGTCTGGTATTCCCATCTCTTTCAGAATTTTCCACAGTTTATTGTGATCCACACAGTCGAAGGCTTTGGCATAGTCAAGAAAGCAGAAATAGATGTTTTTCTGGAACTCTCTTGCTTTTTCCATGATCAAGCGGATGTTGGCAATTTGATCTCTGGTTCCTCTGCCTTTTCTAAAACCAGCTTGAACATCAGGGAGTTCACGGTTCACATCTTGCTGAAGCCTGGCTTGGAGAATTTTGAGCATTACTTTACTAGCATGTGAGATGAGTGCAATTGGGGAGATACTCCCAAAATCGCCTGGGTAATTCAGCTGATATACAGCAAGTCTTCTACATATGAACCTTCAAGTTGTAAACTTTCAAAGATGCAGGCATACTACAGTGCTGGTTGTGTTAGTAGGGGGACTTTGAGCTTAGAAGCAAATTGGACTTAGGAACGCACTCTTGAAACAGAAGGTGAAGGTGAAGTTGCTCAGTCATGTCCGACTCTTTGCGACCCCGTGGACTGTAACCTACTAGGCTTCTCTGTCCATGGGATTCTCCAGGCAAGAATACTGGAGTGGATTGCCATTTCCTTCTCCAGGGGATCTTCCCAACCCAGGGATCGAACCCAGATCTCCCACATTGGAGGCAGACGCTTTATCCTCTGAGCCACCTCGGGGGACTTAGTGCATTGGAACCCTGCACTGACTTCTCTGCCATTCTCTTAGCCTCTCTTCAGAGTTTCAAAATGGCGTTGCAGTTATCAGTTGCCTTTTCTTCAAGAAGCCACATTCACAGACAGACAGCAAAGGGTTTTTTGTTTTTTCTTCTTTATGTATCCTTGTCTTTTTATGAGGAAGAAAGTCTTTTCCAGAAGCCCCACAGTGAACATCCTCTGGGGTCTTATTGGCTAGAATTGAATCCTATTCCTGCTCCTGACACAGTCACTGTCAAAGGCCAATGGGATTTCTAAGGTTGGACTGATGCCCCTGTAACAGGGAAAGACCACCTGCCCAGAACACAGTGCCATATGGAATCCAGGCAAAATCTGGGTTCGGTGAACTCAAAGAATTTTGATTGGGGCCATCAACAGAGTCTGTTGTTGTTGTTGTTGTTCAATTACTAGGTTGTGTCCAACTGTTTGTGACCCTATGGACTACAGCCCACCAGGTTCCTCTGTCCTCCACTCTCTCCCAGAGTTTGTTCAAATTCATATTCATTGAGTAGGTGATGCTATCTAACCATCTCATCCTCTATCACTCCCTTCTCCTTTTGCCATCAATCTTCCCCAACATCTGAGTCTTTTCCAGTGAGTCAGCTCTTTGCATCAGGTGGCCAAAGTATTGGAGCTTCAGCACCAGTACTTCCAATGAATATTCAATGTTGATTTCCTTTAGGGTGGACTGGTTTGATCTCGTTGCAGTTCAAGGGACTCTCAGGAGTCTTCTCCAGCATCTCAGTTAGGAAGCATGAATTCTTCGGCATTCAGTCAAACTACAGGGTCTGCTTGGGCCTTTAAAGGTGGTTGATGTTGACCTACCACGTTGTAGATTAGGAATCAGTAAGCATGAACCATTTGGAACTGCAAAGAGTGTGAAGTGCTTAGCAGCAGAGACAGAGCTAACATCTCTCTCCTGAATTCTTACTCTCATTCTCTCTCAAGTTTCAGCCCAGCTTTGTTTTCTGTTTTCCAGTGCTTAACATCAAACACAGTAATTGCGCGTTTCAGCTGACACTGTTACCCTAATAATGACCTCCTCGACTGCTACCAAGAATGTTGTTTACAAATGACAATGTGCACATCCAGATATCCCAGTCTAGCTTCTTCAACTGTGAACCCACAGTTTTATCAGATTGATTCTACTTGAAAAGCAAATACACACAGAAATCCTTGTTCCTGAGGAGTTTCAGTCTCAAGGAGAAACTCTCCTGTGCCCGAGATAGTGCCCAGTCACTCAATCGTGTCTGGCTCTTTGTGCCCTCCTGGACTGGAGCCCACCAGGCTCCTCTGTCCATGGGATTTTCCAGACAAGAATACTGGAGTGAGGTGCCATACCCTGCTCCGGGGGATCTTCCCCACCCAGGGATTGAACCCACATCTCTTGAGTCTCCTGCATTGGCTTTACCACTTGTGCCACCCCATGATGCTTACAGATATATCAACAGTGCCAGCTGATTGATAGATGACCTCGGCTCAGATCAGGAGAAGGAAGGAGGGATCATTTTGGGTGCATGGCTGAGGCCTGACTTCAGGAAGGAGGGAGGAGAAGGTCCAAATGGCATGATTATAATGACAGTGGCAATAATCACAATATATGTTCAGTACTCACTGTTTCCAAGATAAAGTTGTTGTTTTTTTAATTTCTGATATATTTTTTTAAATTTTTATTGGAGTATAGTTGCTTGAAAACAGTTTTAAACATTACATGTTTTGACTCACTTCATCCTCACAGAAACCCTGTGAGATGGAGTTTACTGTTTTCTTGTCTCCACTTTAGGTATAAGGATAATGAGATAGAGTTGTTGTTCAGTCGCTAAATTGTGTCTGACTCTTTTTCGATCGTGGAGTGGCTTGCCATTTCCTTTCCAGGGGATCTTCCCAACCCAAGGATCAAACCCAAGTTTCTGCATTGTGAGCCGATTCTTTGCCAGCTGAGCCACCAGGGAAGCCCAATGAGATAGAGAGAGGTAAACTAATATACCAAGGCCATCCAGTAGGATGTGGTAAAGTTAGACCTAAGGGTCTGTGACTCAGGGCCTTCACTTAAGCTCACCTGGCCTTGGTGTAAGCAAACTCATAAACAGTTCAAGGCTTTGTGAGAGGGGACTCTTACATACTGGTTTAGCTGAAGGGAGAATTTATAGCAAGATCCTGGGACATAAGGGAAGGGATGTTTTCACTAAATTCAGAATGTGATCTGACCATCTGGATCTCAGAAAACACTGCACACCCATAAACCTAAAGAACACCCAAACCAATATTGAATATGGATTCTCTCCATACTTTTGAGGCTGCATTTTATAGGTAAGGGATGTTTCTGTGTATCTGTAAGTGTTGAAGACAATGCCAGACTATTATGATCCCATAATACATTGCACATGCCATCATAATTGCACATTGCCCTGATCCCATGTGTACTTCTGTGATCAGATGTATATTGGGAAAGCTTCAAGGCCCATTAATTATGATTGACTGAGTGATGGTTGACTGCCTTCAGCATATCTCCCAGTGTTACAATAAGCAGGATTCAACACAGGGTGATAGTAACCAATACCCTGAACCACCTCTATTTTGCAATGAAGGCTGAAGGTCATTAGCAACTCTGCAGTGTACTAAACAGAACTGTCACAGCACAGAACCCTACTGTCTTATCGTCTTTCTCTCTCTTTTTTTTTTTTTTGGAGGTGGAATTAAACAGGTTGTACCTTCTAATATGTTAAAATGGAATTTACCTGGCAGCCAGAGGAAAGGGGATTGATGTTGTACAAGTACAAGGAGTTCGTGAACGTAAGGTCTTAGATCATCATTTCTGCTAAAAATCACATGCCTCGGCAAATCTAGACGACTGCACTGAGAAACACCCCAGGATGTCTCTTTAGGAAAATGAGCCAAGACATAGAAAATTGCGGTAGCCCCAAAGAACAATGCTATTTGTGGTGTATTCATGACTGGAAGCTAAAGGTGGGCTCTAGTTTACTCTTGGATATTCACATCTTTTCTGGCCCTTCACAGTGGTGGTGGGGGCTGGTAGTAGGTTTGGTAGTTGACTGGTTTTTGTCTGACCTGATATTCAGATTCCTTTTCCTAGTATCAGTTCAGTTCAGTCGCTCAGTCATGTCCTACTCTCTGCGACCCCATGGACTGCAGCATGCCAGGTTTCCCTGTCCATCACCAACTCCTGGAGCCTACTCAAACTCATGTTCATCAAGTTGGTGATGCCATCCAACCATCTCATCCTCTGTCATCCCCTTCTCTTCCCACCTTCAATTTTCCCAGCATCAGGGTCTTTTCAAATGAATTAGTTCTTCGCATCAGGTGGCCAAAGTATTGGAGTTTTAGCTTTAGCATCAGTCCTTCCAATGAACACCCAGGACTGATCTCCTTTAGGAATGGACTGGTTGGATCTCCTTGCTGTCCAAGGGACTCTCAAGAGTCTTTCCCAACACCATAGTTCAAAAGCATCAATTCTTTGGCAGTCAGCTTTCTTTACAGTCCAACTCTCACATCTGTACATGACTACTGGAAAAACCATAGCTTTGACTAGATGGACCTTTGTTGGTAGAGTGATGTCTCTGCTTTCTAATAGGTTGTCTAGGTTGGTCATAGCTTTTCTTCCAAGGAGCAATCATCTTTTAGTATTTTATCTAATAACTTTCCCTATTATTTAAATAAAATGTTTGAAAATAGTTTTGTCTTCATTTTTATATTTCCTCCTTGAAAATCTGACTGCTCAGAATATTTCAAATACCTGGTGAATGGCTTTCGAAAAATGCTTTATATTGGCAACCTGGGTGCTAATCCTGATTCCAGTACTTAATTTTGTGAGTTTGGGTAAAGTACATGTACCTCTGTGACTCCCAAATTCCTCCAGACTTCTCTCCCCCAAGTCGCCTCCCACCATTGCCAACGAAAATCCTGTCCCTTTCTCAAGACCCACTCAAATGCTACTTCTCTCCTTGATATCACATCCTCTTCATTTCCTTCAAGTAATCAATAATCCATTGACTTTATTTCCTGTCCTCTTGATGTGCATGCTCTTTGGGAGGCAAGGTCATATCTGGTATCTTTGGTTGTCTTTGCGCTCCAGATTGCTTAGCAAAAGATTGGGTACCATACGTACTCAGATGCTGAAAGGATGAAGAAATGCGTCCATCTTGAAATCATCAATTGTATTTGTTTCTTTTAAGTCAGTGGCTCTCGACCATGGTGCTGGCCCCACTGGGGCATTACAATCAATTATAAATGTGTTGTAATAATTGGTAATTGTTAGGCTTAGAAATTATAAAGTATTAAATGTTTTTTGTAAATAAGAATGTTTCCCTTCAGTAATATTCTTTTTAATGATGATAATATCATCTTTCAGTGTTAATACTTCAATATGACTTTCCTTTGCACTGTGATCTGTTTCTTGAAGGGTGGAATTAGAGTCAGGACCGAGGAAATTGTATGTAATCCACAGCCTGTCTTTTCAGTGCCCTAGCCCATATTAACCTAGAAATCGCTGTTAATGATTATGGAATGGTGGAATTACTATAGTGCATTCCTACTCCTAAAGATTTGGGGGCTTTGTCAAAATGAAAATTATCTGTCAGTTTAGGAAAAGAATAACCATTATCCTAAACCAGGGTCAGAAAACTCTTTCAATAAGGGGCTATGGAACTTTGAGAGCCATGCAGTCTTTAGCAACTACTCAACACAAAAGCAGGCAGAGACAATACATGAGTGAGTGGATGTTGTCGTGTTCCTATAAAACTTTATGTAAAGAATTAGATGTTGGGCAAGATTTGGCCCATCTAATTTGGCCCAACATCTTAGACAGGTCTGCTCTAAGCCAGAGAGCACACAAGGTGGGGTAAATACACTGAATACTTTAAAAAAAATTGTATTCATCACATTTATTCTCCTTCCTTTGCAATATCTAAAGAGTTTCTGCAAGGAAAGAAAAACTGTGGGATGGTAATCTTGTTTACTTAATATGTAAGAATATACAGTATTAAATATTTCAGGATAAACAGTCTCTAGACTTACTCAGCATAAGAAATGAGACTAAATCCTGTTCGTGCTTTAAATACAGCCACGGAGGCCAGTTCATTAAAGAAAGGTGAGTACAGTAGGAAAAAGTGCCTTGTCTGCCAGGCAGTTGGCTTTCGTGGTGTTATCCGTGTTGCTGTATTTTCCATCTTGGTAGTTTCTCTCAGCAGGATATTCAGGCTCTGCCTTCCTATTGAGCATTTTGTGTGTGTGTGTGTGTGTGTGTGTGGTAATGGCTTGAAAAATCATCATTTCTCTTTTTAAATTACTGCATGAATCCATAGCCTTTCTTGACGATCAACAGGCCAGCCGTGTGAAGTAAGCCTTTAAAGCAGTGTGTCTTAGAACTCAGATTCCGAAATGACTCCGTCACAGTCTGTGCTGGAACCACGGCAGGGCCCGTGCTCTTGGAGTGCCCCGCCCCGCGGGCTGAGTCCCTGGTGGCCAAGATGGTAAAGAATCCGCCTGCAGTGTGAGAGACACGGATTCAGTCCCTGAGTTGTGAAGACCCCCTGGAGAAGGGAATGGCATCCCGCTCTAATATTCTTGCCTAGAGAATCCCATGGACAGAGGAGCCTGGTGGGTACAGTCCGTGGGGTCACAGAGAGTTGGGCACAGCTGAGAACTAACACTTTTCATTCACACCACTGGACGTGGCTTTGTGGTTTGGGTTTTTTGGTAGTGGCCACAAGTAGTGGTTCCTGCCCACCTTGGCTTTTCTACCTTCTCACAGCCAAGCTCCAGGACAGCGTCCTCAGAGCTCAGGCCCCCTTCTGTCCCCTCTGACAGGAAGAATATCAGCTCTGGCGGGCTGGGACCACGCCCGGCTCCAGAGGCCCTTCCGAGCCCCATGCCCAGTCTCCCAGCCAGCCGTCAGACCCGGGGTGGGGAAACTCGAGGGAAGCAGGTGCCCCACACCCTCACCATGTCACACCCATCTCCTGTCCTTTCCCGCTGACATAGGGTGAGCTACTGGCATCCCAGTTGGCCCCCTAGTCCAGCCAGAACTTGAGCCCTGTTGACTGCAGCAAGTAACAGAACAGTCCAGTAAATATGTCTTTAAAAACAAAGATATATACGTGCCTCCCATTGCCCGCCTGTTGTAGAGGCTCAGCGTTGTCACCGAGGACCTTTCGGTCTTTCCACCCTGTGATATCAATGCTTTAGGAATGGCTTCCCTCACACGTGCAAGCTGGCTGCTGAGGCTCCAGCATACTGTCTCTCCTTCATGTGGCACCATGTCACACAGGAAGGCAGGACAGGAGATAAAAATCGAGGGCGCTTCCTTCTTTCTGCTCTTTTTAAACCTCCCCGGAAGCTCCCGTGCTTTTCCTTTGGGGGCCTCCTGGCTGCAGTAGCATCACTCGCAGAGGGGAATGAGACCCCCGTCTCTGGCTTCAGCAGTCACCGTCTCCCCGATGCTGGACGCACACCACAATTAGGGCTCTGTTGGCAGAGAAGAAAGGGGAATGGTGGTTGGGTAAGCAGCCAACTGTGTCTGCTGCCCCCGACCTGACTGCCCCACCCCCAGTGGGGAACTAGAACACCTTTTCCTTTGACCCACAAATCAAAGCCTTGCCAGGAGTCTGCTGTCTGTGGGTAGCTCTCTGGAATTATTGCCAGCAGCAGCCTTTCCTGGTCATTAGCAGACATCTGGATATCCCATCGGTGCTTTCTCTGCCTGGCAGGACTCCTGATGCCTACTGGGATCTGAGCTTCTGAGTCTTTTGGATCCTCTGTCTTATCCACCTGGCTGACTCTTTTTGGTCTTCTGTACCTTGATCTGTCCCTTCTGGGGTATATATAAGCCACTTTGGGATCCTTAATGCCTTTATTAAAAAAAAGCCATTTCATTTTTCACAATACAGTCATACATCTGCAGTTTTTTTCATTATGGCACAAAATTACAGTGACTTGGTAATATTTTAATAGATTACTTTTAAAAATAGTAGATAAGATTTTAAAAATTCAAATAAATTTGAAGAATTCTCTTCTGCTAACCTTAATTTCATGGGGTATTTTTTAAATGCTAGTTAATTCTGTGATATAAATTAGTGGCTCTTGGATTTATGATATCACATATGTAGAACTGTAGGAAGTTGTTTGTTATCAATATCTTTAAAAATATTAGTAAGAGTTAGCTAAATAGAACTAGACTTTTTAAAAAAGAGATTGATAACTTACAAAGCACTTGGATTCTTCTAATACTTTCTGTAACTATTGTTCCCATCTCACAGATGAGAACAAGTGAGGTTCTAAGGGCTAAAGTGACTCAGCCAGGTTCTACCTCTCTTCACATATTTGGTACTGAAACTAGCCCTTCTGAGTCCACCTCTGGGCACTTATCCTTTTTCTGCCACAGAAGGTCCAGCCCCCATGGCAGTATGCAGGGTTATAGAAGCCCAGTGATATCCACGGATAGCCCAGCCACGCTATCTGCTCTTTTCAACCTGTGCTACTTTCCCCAGACTTTTCTTTCCTGTGGTGAAATTTTCACTAAGAAATAATAAATGCAAGCAAAACAGGTATAATAGGTTCAGTTACAGGTGATCAGGACCTTAAAATAACAGTGAAAATGTTAGACTCAGTCGTGTCCAACTCTTTGCAACCCCATGGACTGTGGCCAGCCAGGCTCATCTGTCCATGGGATTCTCTAGGCAAGAATACTGGAGTGGGTAGCCATTCTTTCTCCCAGGGATCTTCCTGACCCAGGATTGAACCTGAGTCTCCTGCATTGCAGGCAGATTCTTTACCATCTGAGCCAGCAGGGAAGCCCAAAATAACAGTGGCTTGAAAAAGAAGTATCTTCCTCATGTTAAAGTTTGAAAGTAAGAGGCATTCCGTGACAGGCGAGTAGTTAGGACCCTGTGCTTTCATAGCTGAGGGTGTGAGTTTAATCCCTGATTGGAGAACGAAGATCCTGCAAGCCACAGAGTGTAGCCAAAAATTTAAAAATGTTGGAAGTAAGCATGGCAGAGCCCTGTTCCTCAGAGACCCTGGGACCTGGTCTTCTTCCCGCTGTGTGCTCCATACAGCCCGCTTCCCATGACCCAAAATGGAACTTCATCCAGATATGACCTTTCCGAGCAGCAGAAAAGGTATAGAGGGAAGGGGCAAAGGAGGAAGAGGCTGCTCAAATCAGGGATCGAAATTCAGGTTTCTAGAAGCCTCTAGGATCCTGCCACAGCCTCTCCCAGCTTCAAGGAAGACTAGGAAATATAGTTTCATTTTGGACAGCTGCATCAGACAAAAATTCTAGTACTGTGGAAGAAAGGGATATCTGGTAACAGGGAACTTCAGCAAGAGCTTGTGGAAAGTGTGGGAAAGAAGCAAAAAATGAGGACCAAACTGACATTACGAAATCATGATGCCTGTTACTGGTGTCCTTTTTGAAGGGTCCTGAAGTGACTCTCCATTCATCCAGTAGCTTTTTCTTCAGTGCCATGTACCAGTCTCAGTTGTATATACTGTGGATATGCCTGGAGGAATATACCATGGCGAAAGCAGGAGGGGTGGCTCTTTGAAGGGTCAAGAAAAGGTATTCTCAGGGGTGATGGTTGAAGAACTGAAGGACATGAAGGAAGGGACCAGAGGAAGACCTGGAAGGAGAGATGTTCTTGACAGCAGGAACGCCAAGGGAAAAGGCCCTAAGGTGTGAATAGATTTGATGCATCCGGATCTATGGGTCCAGGCAAAGAGGCAGATGCTGGGCCTGCAGCAGTGTGAGCCAAGGGGGAGGGTCAGAGGTAGGCACAGCCAAGGGGAGGCCCCACATGGCCTGCTGGACCACAGTGAGGAGGCCGGAATTCATTCTCAGTGCTTGGGGACGCTGTCAGGTGGCTTTGATCGGGGCAAGACATGGGTATCTTTGGATATACCCATCCCTCAGTGACTGAGACAGTGTTGCAGGTCCGGCGGGCTTGTCGTGAAAGATCTCATTAGGCAGAGCCCCTTGACTCTCTGGGTGGTGCAGTGGTGAAGAACTCGCCTGCCAGTGCAGCAGGCTCAAGAGAGGCTGGCTTGATCCTGGGTCAGAAAGGATCCCCTGGAGGAGGAAATGCCAACCCGTTCCAGAATTCTTGCCTGTAAACGCCCAGGGACAGAGGATCCTGGGGGACTTCAGTCGCGGAGTCGCAGAGAGTCAGACATGACTGAAGTGACTGGCACACACATGCGCACGCACTTGTCGACAAGTGACTCCACTTGGTTCTTGCAGCCAGGCGAGTTGTAATCTACCACAAGGAGCCCCTGCTCTGAGTGACAGCAGCTCAGATAAGCACGCCACCCACGTGCGGAGGTTCAAGACCCATTTTCGTTCACGTCCCATTAGCAGATGTGTGATTCTTGCTGAGACCTTTGTATTTAAAAATCACAGAAAGAGCCCCAGAACATTGCTAGGGCCGAGGGACGTGGAGACAGAATGTCAGGTTCTGCTGACGACTGTTTTCTAGGACCCCTCAGGTGCTTCCCTGATATCCCCCCTGATGGTTTCTCTGTGGCTTTCTCATGGCATTCTGCGGTTTGCCCAGATGTCCCTTGTGGCTTCCTAAAGTCAAGACAAAGCCCAGGGATGGGCAGGATGTGGTTGCCGGTCGGTTTCCATCGGAGGCATCCTCAGGGCGCGTGGGCATGAGCGAACCGTCCGTCCTTCGGTCTGCTTATTAGCCTCGCAGGTGAGGAGATATCATATGTGAAAATTCCATCGACGTTGTGTACAGTGAAAATCAGCTTCTTTTTTCCCCAAAGAGGCAGGGGAGCGCTACTTATACGAGTGAGCTGGAGACTGTCTCCAGAATGCAAAGCGCCGACCTTTGTATTAGAAGTGAAATATTTAGATAGCAATCATTACGAAGCTCTTTTTACAGCAAGGCAGGCCAGATAAACAGAGAGAAAGCTCAGGGAAAGGCAGCACAAAGGAGGTAATAATATCTGATTAGCTAAGCAGCTGGATAACTGAAGGAGAATTTGTTAAAAACCCATCAAGACATCAAAGCTGGATGGGAGCTATGCTGTCAGCCCGGGCCACTTGTGGAGCCATCCCCGGAATATTAGCTGGTGTCTAATTTGCTGCTATTTTCTCCCTAGCGCCGCTTCTTCACCGGGAGATCTGGGCGGGGTAACCTAACCCCTAGCTGTCATCGGGGCTTTTTCCATCCCCCTGTGGCCGAGGATCCGGGTCTGGATTGGCCGTGTTGGTATTTCAGTCATCCCAGACGTACTTGACCACGTGTGAACAAGAAACCTTGTGTTTCTGGGGACAGGCGGCTGGGAACTTGAGAACTTGATCCCCTGGAGGCCCTGGGAGGATTGTTTCCACAGAACTCGGATTTGGTGAGTGACTGGTCCCCTCTGTCACAGATAGGTCCGAAGGACCGGACTCTGTCTGCCCAAGAGGGGAAGAGGGGCAGGAAGGTCCCTCTGCCGTAAAGTCGAGCTTCTGCAAAAACAGAGAGGAGAATGATGAGGCTCTCCTGAGAGCATTCTCTCTGCCTCAGCGTTCCTGTCCCCTTGGTAGCTCGGGCGGGGGGACCCTGAGTCCAGCTTGGGTTGGTGTCTGCCATGGACAGGTGTGGGGCTCTTTTTTCTCTTTTAAAATAAACTTCACTCTCTTTTTTAGAGTATTTATTTGGCTACCGGCTCTTAGAGGCATTGCAGGATCTTCACTGCGGCATGTGGAATATAGTTCCCTTTCCAGGGATCGAACCCAGGCCCCCTGCTTTGGGAGCACCAATTCTTAGCCCCTGGCTCCTTTTGAAAGGAGTGGCGGGTCCTTGACCAACCATCTCCGCCTCCCATGTAAAGATGATGGTCCTGATCGTGGAGCTCTGGGGCATCTGCTTGTGGCAGGGACCCCCAGGCGCACCCATGATAGTAGTGGGAGTCCCCCACCCCACCAGGCACACGTGCTCACGTGTGGAGGCATAGGTGCGGGGTCTCTTTAGATGAGGACTTCAAAGCTCAGCTGCCACCGCGGAGCTGGCTCATGCCGCCTACAAGAGCCTTTGATGCATCTCCCTGCAGAATCCAGCCCCTCGCAGGGCCCATGTGCTTTGAACCCAGGGCCAGCTGCATCTCTCTGAGTCCCCCTCATACAACCAAGAGCACAGGCTTCTGGGGGGCTTCCTTTCATCTTCTCTAAATTGTGAGGGATACTTATTTCAACGTTATCCTATAGGATTGTTAAGACTGGCCTGGGTGAGGTTTCAGAGCTGAAAGGCAAAAAGAATTGCAAACAGGAGCCCAGCGTCTGGGCAACTTCCTCTCCAGTTATGGATAAACCACATGCAGATAGAAAATAGGAAGAAAAGGAGATTCATTGTCAGGCTGCGTGTTTTTTTATCCGAGGTGGAAGGGGGTTTGGAGAAACCTGTCACGGATAAAATCCAGCTTTAATGGCAGTCTGAAGCCCTGAAGCACAGACATATTGCAGAGCTAATGTATTATTTTGTTTTTGTTTATTCTGCAGAAATGGGGAAATTTCATTTTTTAGTCGAATTACAAGCTCCCCTTTTATTATTCACAGGCCCTAACGTGCATGGCAGCCTGAGCCAGAGCGCCCTCAGCGATTTTAATACCCCGCTTCTTTGCGAATCTAAACGGGTTTTCCAGCAGGCTCCCTGGCGGGCCTCGGGCCTTGTTGGAGTGGTGTTAGACACACCGAAAGCTGCTCAGGGCAGCTGAGCTGCTGTGTGCTTGCGGGGTGGACCCGGAGCCTTGCTGTGAGACCCACCTCCCCTCAGAGGGGCCGGTCTGGGGATTAGCAGGGATTAGCAGTGGGAGCGGGCGTGGACACAGAGGAAGGCTCTGTTAGGGGCCCTGGTGGAGGCTTTGCTCCTGGCCACCCCAGCTGTGGCCAGCGTCCCCTCCTCTGAGTTGCTGAGCCTTGCTGGAAGGCTCCGTTGAGTCCGTTGCTTCTCAGTCCTGGCCTGCGCCCTTGGGAATCCTAGTCCTGATCCCTGGGTCCTAGTCAGATTCTGTCTTTCTTTCTTTCTTTTTTAAAGATTTTATTGGCTTACTTATTTTTGGCTGTGCGGGGTCTTCACTGCTGCTTGGGCTCTGCTGCGGTGGCAAGCAGGGGCCACTCCCCCGTCGCGGTGCTTAGGCGTATTGCGAGGGCTTCTCTTGTTGCAGAGCATGGGCTCCAGGGCGCACAGGCTTCAGGAGTTGCAGCTCCCCGGCTCTAGAGCACGCGCTCAGTTCCTCCAAGGCACGTGGGACCTTCCCGGACTGGAGATCAAGCCAGTGTCTTCTGCATTGGCGGGCGGATTCGTTACCACTGAGCCACCAGGGGGAAGCCCCCGTCTTGGGTTCTGGTCTGGGTGTGACCTGAGCATCCAGATTTTTAGCTCTCAACCCCCGCCTGGGTGGTTCTGTGTGCAGAAGGGGTGGGGAGCTAGTGCCCTGCGGCCCTGTGGGTTCCTGCCTCAAGACGCAGCTGGTAAGGAGACGGCTTCTTAGGTTCTGGAGCTTTGTCTCCTGCCAGCTGTGTGACCAGGGGCGTGTTCAGGGAGCTGGCTTCCTTGTCGGTAAGATGGTAGAATAGCTGTAGGGTAAAGAGTGCCCAGGTGGCTCCGTGGCAAAGAACCTGCCTGCCAACGCAGAACACGTAAGAGAGGCAGGCTCGATCCTTGGGTCAGGGAGATCCCCTGGAGAAGGAAGTGGCAACCCACTCCAGCATTCTTGCCTGGAGAATCCCATGGGCAGAGGAACCTGGCGGGCTGCAGTCCATGGGCTCACAAAGAGTCAGAGATGATTTAGCAACTCACCAAGAACAGCAAATGGGTAGGTAAGGCCCTGCGCTGGGATATGTGTGAGCACGGCGGGTCATGTGGGGAGCATGCAGGCTTGGGGGTGGGGAGGCCCTGCAGTGCCCATGCGCGCACACGCACACACGCACGCACACACACGCACGCACACACACGCACACACACACGCGCACGCGCACACACGCACACACGCACACGCACGCATACATGCACACACACGCACACACATACACGCACACACACGCGCGCATGCACACACGCACACACACACACACATTTCAGGGGAAGGACCAGGATCTCGGTTTGAACTGATGAGTTTGTCCCCTCAGACAACCTCTTAGCTTCCTGTAAAACGGGAATCATCTCTTCCCTTTGGTGAGACTCAGCTGTGTTCATCAAGAAATCGGACCACGCTGGCTTCAGGTAGTTCTAACACACGAGGCTCTCTCAGAGGCAGCCCCCTACAGGCCCAGGCGCTGGCCTCAGGTTTAAGCCTTGGTTCGAGGCGCAGGGGTGGCTCTCAGTGCTGTTGTTTACCATTTATCTGTTGTAAATAAAACAGCCACCACCAAGACAGCCAGTCCCGTCCCTGCAAAGTAACACCTCCCTCTCCTGGGAAGAAGCAGAACCTTGTCTCGCAGCTCCGCCGAGCGTCTGCCTGGTGAACAGGAGTGAAGAGGCAGGGCTGGCAGGTGGGGGCGAGGGTGCCCGCACCGCCGTCCCTTGAAGGTGGCCTCGGGTGGGGAGGGGGCTGCAGCACTCTCCCACCCCCCATAGAATGCCTTCTGTTCATCGCCGGGGGCTGCGTGCAGGGCCTTCTCAGTAGAGCGGGTGGGCCCTCAGGCCTCAGCCCAGTACAGAGACCACGGGCCAGCCTCCCTTAGCGCCACGCTGCCCACAAGGGCCCCAGAGAGGCTGGACAGTCTTGCAGGAAGGAAAGGGAGATGCTGGGGACTGCCTGGGAAAGAGTCCTCATCTCCAAACCCGGCAGGTCACCTGACGGATGGTGAGTGGGCACTGATCCATTAGAAGCTGCAGTCCCTGCTGTGGAGGCGAGCCCCCCAGCTGCTTCTCGGGGGCAGAGAGAAGCGGGACTTCATAAATCACTCCTGTGGCTCTGTTGCCTGTATCCCTGGAGCCAGTAGCCATTTATCCCAAATGAGGAAATAATAATGTCATTTCCCTCCAGCTTTTTCCTGGAAGAAAGTTCTAGAATGGAGGAGAGGCTGGTGTTGGAAAGACACTTTCTCGGCTGTACCTAGTTAGAGGTGGGCGGAAGGAAGCTCCTCTACTTCTTGCGCCGGCCCCCTGCCCCCGAGCCTGTCAGCAGCAGGGAGGGGATTTCGCGGTGAGAGGACCTATGGGCAGGGCCTTACCCTGGGCTCTCAGCCGCTTCAGTTTGCTACTCTGGATAAAGTAAACTGATGTTGGCTTTCTTTCTCCTCCTAAACATTGAGTCTTTAGCCTAGTTACGGAAGATAGGGCGGCTGTTCTTCGCTCTCATTGCCTGCCATCCTCTGCTGCTCTTCATCTGGAGGTCTTTAGTAACCTTCAGTCTTGCCCATTTTACAGATAGAGGGTAGTAAGTTCTATGGAACGACAACGGACGTATTTCAGAGACTCTGAAAGTTCTGTATTTTCATCAGAATGGAGTCAGCTGCTGTGGCATGTGGACCCAAGAAGAATGGAGGCCTAGCTGCGATAGCTGTCTGTTTCTCGTGCGTCCAGCAGCCTTGCTGCAGGTCTCGCTGGTGGAACGTGGCTCTCCTCCAGGCAGTGATTCAGGAACCAGCTGTTTCTGTGGCTGGGCTTCCATTCTCTTGGCTTTTCTGTCTCCTAAGCCACCTGCTCGCCTGCATCCTCCCGGCCAGGGGAAAGGAGACTAGAATTGACTCATAGCCTCCTCTGCTCGTGGGCTGTGGCCAAGCACTTAGACGTGTGCCCTTAACAGGTTGCAGGGAGGATGTGCGTGACCTGGAAATGCAGTCCTTTGTTGGGTAATTGCTTGCTTGTGACAACTCTGTGCTGTAGGAGAATGATCATGAGATTGGTGGAGACTTGGTGGATAATAAGAAGTCGCTGACGCTTCTCAGGGTGACTTTACTATTTCCCAGTCGAGCGTGGTCTTGGCTTCAGTCCCAGTATCAGTCGTGAGGCCTGGACTTGAACCCAGAAACCCAAGCTGTAGCTTTCCTTTGACTGCCCTAGGTGGCAGTGGAGTCCTTGGGTTTGAGGGCAGGTAGACCGGGGGCCGCTAAAGCAAGATAGGCAGGCTAACATCCGGTCCTTACTGATGCTTTTGGGTTCATGCAGCAGGCTGGACCAGAAAAATCTCTCTTCAGTTTATGAGAGGATAAAGAGAGGGCGAAGGTCCCATGATGCTTGCTGTCTCTTCTTGATTCCAGACTCACCGTGCCCCTTCAATCACTTGTACCTGTAAAGCTAACACACAGTTCAGCATCAAATTATTATGTGGCCGACCATGTAATAAATAGATTCATAAAAACCTGTATTTAAGGTGGCCATTCACGCTGCACTTGCCCTGGAGTAAATGGCAGTGTGGGGCTCCATGCTGTATTTCATGTTGTGGTTGGACTTGTAAACTGAAACCATTTCTCTCCCTTCTCAGCCCCGTCTCTGTCTGAACAGCTGTAATGAAGTTTGTCAAGCCTACCCATTAGCTTTCACATGTAAAGATGGCCTTTTTATATTCAAATTTTTGTAATATATTATTTAATCATTAGGCAGTTTACTAAGTGTGTATTTGTGGCCATTGTTCTTTCTGAATGCCTCATCACCAAAGGAAAACATTGGGGAAAAAGATGCTTTCTTTCAGAAACTATGGTTTCTAGTAGAGGGAGTGAGCCACGTACCTTCCTGTTGGGAGCATCTTTCGCTCAGATGCGGGGCTGGGGATCATTCAGTGATTGAAAGGAAGGCAGGGAGACCTACTGACCCTGTCTCCAGGCCTAGCCAAGGACATATTGAACTAAATGAAGTCGTTATATTCAACCTTGTCCTTCAGAACAGCAATTTCATCAGATTCAGACTAACCCCAACCTGAGTTTCCGGTATTCTTGCCTGGAGAGTCCCCTGGACAGAGGAGCCAGTGGGTGGCAGCTCAAGGGTCGCAGAGTCAGACATGACTGAAGCAACTTAGCACACAAATTTCTAATGAGATGTTTGTCCCCAAGGCCAGAGGTCACCAGATTCCCCACCACTTGGCGTGTGCGCAGGTCTGTGATAGAGTCAGGTAGGGCCTCCCTGGAATCAGCTGAGCCGCAGATCCTTGATGCGTGGCGGTGGTTCTAGTTGCAGGAGCGCTTGATCTAGGGTGAACAGACCTGTAGACAGTCCAGCAGGGCTGGGGGCCCGGGCTGCCTGCAGCTGACAGTGGGAGGGCGTGTCAGGAAGGTCTCCACAGGGGGGCAAGTGGCATCTGAGCATGAGATGCTGACAAGGGGGAGACACTCTGCTTAATCAAAGGTGCCAGGAGTGGCCTTGCCATAGAGGCTGCAGGGGCAGCACTGTGAGCCAGTTAAGGGGCTGGGTCCCTGGAATCAGGTCTACATCCTGGATCAGCCTCTTGCTGGCTGTGTGAGCTTAGGTCAGTTCCCCAACTTCTCTCTGCACCAATTTCTTCATCTGCAAAATGGGACTAGTGATACTAGTATAATGGTTTATTGATAGACTAAAGTGAGTTTATCTGTATAAAGGGCTTAGCAAGGTGCCCAGCGCCCGACTCAGTGATATGTGAGTATTGCTGTTTGGTTTTTTATTTTATTTACATTTTTTGGGTGAACGGGCCGTCGGTGCCGTGTGGGCTCTCTCTGGCTGCGGCGCACAGGCTTCTCGCTGCCGCAGCTTCTCCTGCTGCAGAGCATGGGCTCCAGAACTCGTGGGCTCAGTAGTTGTGCCCCATGAGCTCAGTTGCCTCGAAGCATGTGGAATCTTCCCGAACCAGGGGTCCAACCCGTGTCGCCTGCATTGGCAGGCGGATTCTTAACCACTGGGCCACCAGCATTGCTGTTTTTATGCACAGCTTAGAGGCATCGGCCACGTTTGACAGGCAGTGAGGCCTTCCGAAAGGTGAACTTAGATCACAGGACAGACGGAGATTTGGGTGTGGATCCGGCGCTGGAAGAACCCACGAGCTGGCCGAGCCCCTGCCTATGAAATGGTGCCCATGGCAGAGAAAGTCCCGAGACCCCACTGGTCCCATTGTCTACCTTTGTGTGCGTTCTTCTGCCCTTCTTCCTGTCTGAACATCTGAAGGCCCTTTATTTTTTGCAGGAAGCGTACAGGTTGCCTCCTTGAACTTTCCTGTATAAGCATGTGGCTGTGGAGGTTCCTCTGCACCCCAGGATTCCTGCTCTCCCCTCCCCGTTCTGGGTGTTGCCAGGAGGGTGGTCAGAGCAGCCCCTCCCAGCAGCTGTTTGCGCAGTGGTCTTTTTGATGGTGCAAGGTGTACCCTGGGGCTGATTGTGTTCCTGAGAGTTGGAAGCTCCCGCTGGAGGGTTCAGTCAGCAACAGGAGAGCAACACTCCCAGCAACCTCAGAAAGAATAAGAAATGATGTTCTCGAAGGAAGTGGGGGGAGCTGCTGGCCGATGCTCCAGTACCATCTTCTTTAAAAAAAAAATTCCCCTCCTCCCTCTGCCTTCCCACAACACACCTTGTACTAAATACATTTTTCAGACCTGACTTTGTGCAAACACAATGTTGTTCTGCAAGCATTAAAAGGCAATTTAGTACTCAAAGGATTAAAAGCTCATGTTAAATTGAAGACTACACTTGGCATAAACATTAAAAATTGACAGAACACCCTGCACATTAACTGCACCAGGGCTTCGTAATTAGCATTTAAAAGTAAAACATCATTTCCTTACTGTTTCCTACTTACTCATTTATAATGCATTTATTATAATACAGATGTGAGCAGGAGGCTTGCTACCATCATCAGCGAGTGAAAAATAATACCTGTGCTGAGCAAGAACCTGGGATTTATTAATCCAGCCTAAAAAAGTAAAACCAATCAAGAAGTCCCTCGCTGGGCTGGTTTGAAAGCCTCGCACTTCCCTGTGAAAGATCGACACAGGGTCCACAACAAAATCACCTTCACATTTCTTTTCTTTCTTTCTTTTTCTTTTTTTTTTTTTTTTTTTTTTTAGCCTTTTTACTAACAAAAGACTGGGCAGAAAATCCGAGCAGGCTTAGGCCAGGGACGCACGTCAAAAATCGACAAGCTGGCAGGTTACCAGAGGTACATGGAAAGAACTCATGGGTCCATTGCTTCTTCAAAACTCTGAGAAGACTGAAATGCAGTTTTCCCAGTGTGACGTGAAATCCTGCCAGCGTAGCCCAGGCGGCAGGTTCATAAACAAGGACGCCTGTTTAGGACACCTTGGTGCTCCTGCTTGAGTTGAGGCCATTTGTATTTAGCGTGACCCACTCTGTGAAAACCGATCACAATCCAAATCTGGTCTACCGTCTTCTTCCTTAGTTCTAAATGTGCTGCCGTAGCTGTTTCCACACACACTTCCTCTTTGCACCTTCTCCCTGTGTTGAATAGTGGTTTTTGAACTCGACTCACCAGCCCCCATCACGGAGCGGGGCTCTCACCAGAATGCAGGGGCTGACTGAACAGGTCCTGAACGGGGCTTAAGGCATGACCCTGAGGTCAGTTGTCCTCCATGGCAGAGTTCAGATCAGCATGTGCAGCCCGCCTTCAGAAAGTGCCGGGTCCCGGTGGGCCCCACGGAGAGAGCGAAGATAAGCCGCGCGTGGTTCCTGCCCTCGGTGCCTCTCCTCTAGAAACGTCTGAGAACTCAGTACCGCTCCCAGGCTTCCTCTGGCCGGACCTCGTTTGGAATGCAGTCAAGAACACGTCGCCTCGATGTTATCTCAAGATCCTGACAAGTGTGTTCTGCTGAAACCAGCCGCCCGGCCTGTCCCCAGGTGGCCTCGCGTTCCCTGGCCGGGACGCTTCGAGTTTATCGGGTTAGCCAGTTGACAGGACAAATATAATTTCTGGGCTGCCAGGCCAGTCTGGGTGAACACATGACTCGAGGGTGTTAAAAGTGGAGGAGACGTCTGAAAATAGACTTCCCTCTTGTCAGAACGCTGCCAGGGGGCTGGCCCAGCCCGTGGAATGTCTCGGGCCGGGAGCGGGAGCGTTTGGCTGGGGGTGCACACTGCCCTGGGGAGGGGCTGGCAGCCTGGGGGAGGGGAGCGCTCCTCCAGAGCCAGGTTCGCAAGGAACCAAATTGGCACCTTCTCTGTGACGGTCTCTTACAGGCAGAGAAAAGAGGAGGCTTTTCTCACAGATATGGGCATATCCTGATACACGCCAGCCTCTTAGATTCTCCTTTCATTGTTTTAATGATTTTGAAAACTCCAGAAATGTATTCATGCCCCTATATGACTTGAGATGCTCCCCTCTCTCAAAGAGCTGTGAGCTAAAAACACACCCAAACAGAAGGCTGGAGCGAGGC
Organism: Madoqua kirkii; assembly: GCA_006408675.1. Classification (NCBI taxonomy): domain Eukaryota; kingdom Metazoa; phylum Chordata; class Mammalia; order Artiodactyla; family Bovidae; genus Madoqua; species Madoqua kirkii. The sequence continues at coordinate 2,168 of SJYC01003065.1, read as the reverse complement.
TGGCCGGCTGAGCGGGGAGGCCAGGAGCCCGGACTCTGAGGCCGGTTCGCCTCTGAGCCCAGCGGGGCCTGGAAGGCAGAGGCGTGTGGTTGGCAGGTTCGTTAATTACCACCGTGTTTTTTTATGGGCAAATCCTTGGGTGTGTTTGTGGGAACAGAACCCTGATTTTAATTACATCCCTTCTGGTTATTCAGATTATATGCTTCTAAGGATCTCATTTCTCTGGCTTCCTTCTACCTTACGAGGTACAGAGAGTTCAGCAGAGAAAAGGCCCATGCATTGCATCGACATAGACACGAAGCAGGGAATTTTAGAGCTCAAAGGGACTGGAGGTAGCTGGAGCAGCCCCCTCCATGTGTAGATGAGGGAACTGAAGCACAGAGTCATCTTGAGTGACTTGCTTGAGTTCATACCACTCTGGCTAAAACCCGAGTCTCTAGCGTGTACACTGTCCTGATCTGCAGGTAACTTTCCCCTTCAGATTCCTTTTATTTATTGATGTATTTGGCTGTGTCAGGTCTTAGCTGCGACACGCAGCATCTTGGTTGCATCATGCAGTATCTTCTGTTGTGGCGCACAGACCCTCTAGTTGTGACACATCGGCTCAGTTTCTCCATGGCATGTGGGATCTTAGTTCCCCATCCAGGGATCCAACCCACGTTCCCCGCATCGCAAGGCAAATTCTTACCCACCGGACCTTCAGATTCTTAATAAAGACTGCAGTCAGAATTAGGCAGTTCCTTGTTGATCCTTTGATTGTTGAGGTTGTTTCCTGAAGAGCCATCACGACAGCATTTTCTGTGTGATTCTGGCTTGATGCTTCTTTGGAACAAGAGCTCTGAGAATGTTTCATGGCTGTGCTGGGCAGGGGAGTAAGCACAACTAGCAGATTCAAACAGACACATCATGCATCTCATGCCAGTGAGTAGGGGAAGTGCGTTTTTGAAGGCTTCCCAGGTGGCACTAGGGTAAAGGACCCACCTGCCGATGCAGGAAATACAAGAGACATGGGTTCAGTCCTTGAGTGGGGAGGATCCCCTGGAGGACGGTGTGGCAACCCACTCCAGTGCTCTTGCCTGGAGAATCCCGTAGACAGAGCCTGGTGGGCTACGGTCCATAGAGTCACAAAGAGTTAGACACGACTGAAGCTACTGGTATGCTAAAGTAGGAAGTCAAGAAACACCTAGAGTAACAGGCAAACACCTTCTTCCAGCAACACAAGAGAAGACTCTACACATGGACATCACCAGATGTTCAACACCAAAATCAGATTGATTATATTCTATGTAGCCAAAGATGGAGAAGCTGTATACAGTCAACAAAAACAAGACCAGGAGCTGACTGTGGCTCAGATCATGAACTCCTTATTACCAAATTAAGACTTAAATTGAAGAAAGTAGGGAAAACTGCTAGACAATTCAGGTATGACCTAAATCAAATCCCTTATGATTATACATGGAAGTGAGAAATAGATTTAAGGGCCTAGATCTGATTGATAGAGTGCCTGATGAACTATGGATGGAGGTTTGTGACATTGTACGGGAGACAGAGATCAAGACCATCCCCATGGAAAAGAAATGCAAAAAAGCAAAATGGCTGTCTGGGGAGGCCTTGCAAATAGCTGTTAAAAGAAGAGAGGCAGAAGGCAAAGGAGAAAAGGAAAGATATAAGCATCTGAATGAAGAGTTCCAAAGAATAGCAAGAGGAGATAAGAAAGCCTTCTTCAGCGATCAATGCAAAGAAACAGAGGAAAACAACAGAATGGGAAAGACTCGAGGTCTCTTCAAGAAAACTAGAGATACCAAGGTAACATTTCATGCAAAGATGGGCTCGATAAAGGACAGAAATGGTCTGGACCTAACAGAAGCAGAAGATATTAAGAAGAGGTGGCAAGAATACCCGGAAGAACTGTACAAAAAAGATCTTCATGACCCAGATAATTACAATGCTGTGATCACTAATCTAGAGCCAGACATCTTGGAATGTGAAGTCAAGTGGGCCTTAGAAAGCATCACTACGAACAAAGCTAGTGGAGGTGATGGAATTCCAGTGGAGCTGTTTCAAATCCTGAAAGATGATGCTGTGAAAGTGCTGCACTCAATATGCCAGCAAATTTGGAAAACTCAGCAGTGGCCACAGGACTGGAAAAGGTCAGTTTTCATTCCAAT
>SJYC01003064.1:0-25537 GCA_006408675.1 Madoqua kirkii | reverse complement strand
CTCCAGGCAAGAATACTGGAGCAGGTTGCCATTTCCCACTCCAGGAAATCTTCCCTACCCAGGGATGGAACCCATGTCTCCTGTGTCTTCCTGCATCGCCAGGCGGGTTCTTTACCCTTGAACCACCTGGGAAGCCCAGTAATTCTGTATACTGGATGCCTGCTGTATTCCTACCCATGAATTAGATGAAAATACTCTCATCTTCAGAGCTAATAGTTGCCAGCTAATAGTTGTCTGTATCCTACAGGCAGGCTCCTCAGGTACCAAGATTAAAGAGCCTGTGTAATCAACAGCCTGGATAAGGATTGCAGCCCGGTCTGTCTCATGCAGGAACACACACTCTTTCCGCTGGACCCCATGACCCAAAGCCCTGACTGGCGGCAGGTTCCATCTCCCCTCCGTGGCTGGTCCGTGTGCTGCAGGGGGGAGGGGAGCACCTGAGAGGAATGTTCACGCATCAGTTAAAATGGGTGTCACAGCCTCTTACCCCCCCTTCGTATTCACAAGTGTTCACTTCTTTCTTTCTGCTGTTTTTTTTTCATTCTTCCTCCGGATGATGACTGACAGATTAATATATGTCTAACTACATGTCTCAGAAATCAAAAGGAAGGTGCTGTCAGAATCACTTGTCAGAAAATGAGATTAGGCGCGGTTGTCATTTGCTGAGGATTGCAGTCTTTCAGAGATAAGGTTTCATTTAATGAGGCTAAAAAGCCTCCTTTAAAAAAAAGAAGAGGGAGTTAGGGAGATGTGTATAAGAGACAGGTGCTAAGGAGCCGGGTAACACTCTTTGTAGGTGTGGGTCCGCCCCCCCCCTTCCCCGCCCCAGACCCATTCCCTGCTTGCTCTAGACCTCCTCTCCCAAATACTTATTAAGTAATGGCATTTGGCTGGTTTTTTTTTAATTTACTTTTTAATTGAAGGCTAATTGCTTTAAAGAATTCCATTGTTTTCTGTCAAACCTCAACATGAATCAGCCATAGTTGTACATATGTCCCCTCCCTCTTGCCTCTTTCCCATCTCCCTCCCCACCCCACCCCTCTAGGTTGATAGGAGCCCCTGTCTGAGTTTGCTTAGACAAACAGCAGATTCCCATTGGCTATCTTTTTTACATACAGTAGTGTAAGTTTCAGTGTTCCTCTCCCGACAGGTCTCCCTGCCGCCCACTCTCGGCAACTGGTGACTGATTTCCTGCTCTCTCTAACACTCTCTCTACTAAACACTTATTTAATAATGGCATTTGGCTTCTTAACATCTTACTTGGTTTCTGGTCTTTTTAATAGAAAGTGAAAATGAAGTTGTTCGTCACTCAGTCGTTCTTTGCAACCCCATGGATTATAGCCCAGCAGGCTCCTCTGTCCATGGGATTCTCCAGGAAATTCTCTGGAGTGGTTTGCCATTTCCTATTCCTGGGGATCTTCCCAACCCAGGGATTGAACCCAGGTCTCCTGCATTGCAGGCAGATGCTTTACTGTCTGAGTCACCAGGAATTTTTTTATTAGAACTTAAATTTATTAAAATTATTTTTAATAGAACCTTCTTTTAATTGACTTTTGGACACACCAAGATCCTGGGTGAGGGATGGAAGACTTCATAAAGGAAATGATGACTGTTAATACTTCTCTCTTTCTGCTCTGTCTTAATCAAATTATAATTGATTCCATCCACATATAAGCCCACAGACTTCCCTGTAGCTGAAATGGTGAAGAATCTGCCTGAAATGCAGAAGAACAGTATTTGATCCCTGGGTTGGGAAGTTCCTCTGGAGAAGGGAATGGCAATCCACTGCAGTATTCGTGGCTGGAGAATTCCACGGACAGAGAAGCCTGGCAGGCTACAGTCCATGGGGTCGCAAAGAGTCGGACACGACTGTGCGACTCACACACAGAAGCGCTGATCCTCATGTGCTTGTGTTGGAAACAGCAAGTGTTGAGTAAGAAGGCTGAACATTTTAATCTGAGATTAAGGTCTGTCGCTGTTACTACAGAGTGAGGAAAGAAGATTGGGTCTAAGTTCTTGCTTAAGTTGAGCCATCAAAGGTGATGGATATGCTTCAGACCCACTGACTCAGAGTTCTTGACTCCAAGCCCCCAGGAAAGTCTCACGGATGAGGCTTCATGGAATGGAGAGCTAGAAGTGACCCAGAAAAGACCCTGGGCCCACCCCTGTGTCCAGTCACAGCCCAGGGCGGACGCAGTTTACCAGGCACACGCTTGCCTAAGGCCTCCATAAATAAGGGCACTTCTTTTATGGCTTTCAGATTCTCAAGGGCAGCTATTGAGTTGGCCTTAGGCTAAAAGATGCAAGAGACAAGGCTTCCATCCCTGGTTTGCGAAGATCCCCTGGAGGAGGAAATGGCAGCCTGCTCCAGTACTCTTGCCTGGAGAATCCCATGGACAGAGGAGCCCGGCGGGCTGCAGTCCAGGGGTCACTGAGAGTCAGAACGACCAAGCACTTGGTCCTCTTGTGCTGCTTCTACGACTTTGCAGTCTTATTCTCTATATTTTAATTTTCGTTACAATTTTTCTCTCAGATTCTGGGGACATCTTTTTGAGCACAGTAATGACAGTAATATCCAACATTCCCACAGATAAATGTATGCCAAGGGTATGCTCATGTATATACATGTAAATATACTCCAGGACACCTTTTGGAGTTGATGTAGTGCTTTTAAGATATAAGGCTCGTCATCACAGAAATCCTGAGGGGGCGGGTATTCCAAAGCCTGCTTCACAGATGGAGCCCCGTGGAGCCACAGGGCTGGTCAGAGCACAGACCAGACTGTGACTCCGAGGCCGTCCAGTGGACTCTTAACAGGACACCTCTCGCATCCCTGGTGTCCCCTCGGTTGACATGCGCTGTGAGTGGTCATCTATTTTCCTTGAGACTGAAATCTTAGTTAACAAATGTGGAGCAGTTACCTAAAGGCCAGGTTTCTTCAAGGAGGTTTCTGTTGCTTGGAGTCTAATTCATTTTTGCTTTAAGAAAAACAAAAACAAAAAACTGTCCATTTGCAAAAATCCAGCGCCTTTCTTCCAGGATTCTTCCTCGGCCCTGTTTGCACCCTCACATTGAAACTCGCCCTCCTTCGGGTCCCATTACTGCCCCGTTAGCACAGTCTGGTGAGTGAGTGGGGGGCGGTGGCGGGGCAGTTAGTGCCCACCCTCTGCATTGCTGACTGTGGAGAGTAGCTGGACGCTTCCCTCCCCCAGTCTGTTCTTCACATGTGCTCCCGCATCAGCCGTCCCCGTGTTTCTCTCCCTGTTTATTTCCTTATCGTAGGCTGTAAAGCCAGCAAGACAGATCTGTAGCCAAGCACTCAGCTTTAAAAAGAGAAAGATGGAGTGGAGAGGAATAAATAAGAGGTGTCATAGGAGGTGCCTGTTCTTCAAGGAACAAAACTTCTAGTATCTAAGAAGTGGATGGAAACGATCCCGTAAACTCTTTTCCTTTTTTCTCCTCCATCCTTGTTCTTCCTGGCTTTCATGCAGCCATGCCCAGCACGGGCCTACATGCTCAGTTACTTCAGTCATCGCTGACTCTCTGTGACCCCATGGCCCATGGCCTGCCAGGCTCCGCTGTCCATAGGATTCTCCAGGCAAGAACATTGGAGTGGGTTGCCATGCCCTCCTTCAGGGGATCTTCCTGAGTGGGGACTGAACCCGTTTCTTCCTGCATCTCCTACATTGCAGGCAGGCTCTGTACCCACTGAGCCACCTGGGAAAGCCCAGAACTAAGCACATGCATCTAATAACAGGCCCCGGGAGATGGAATCAGTGCAACATGTGGCTTGGAAGAGGTGTTTTTGCTTTGCTTTATTTGGGGGTGCTGTGGGTGAGGTAAGCTGCATTCTCATTCTTAGGGAGTGGTATCCTTCTAGAGAAGCCCTTACTGGATCTATTTTCAGGCTCAATAATGGGAGAATATGTGGTCAGACTTTTGCCTGATCTTAAAAACCAAACGACAGAGGAGAGCAGCCTCGCTCTGCTGACTAGGCGGTTTCCATCGAGTCCATCTTCTGTGCTCTCAGAAGAGAAGCCCAAACACCCGACCTGTGCCTGCCCTTTGACAAAGACAGAGAATTTTTCTTTTCCCTTCACAGGTCTGTGCTGCTCTCTGAGCAAAAAGAGAAAAGCTTGCGTTGCTGACATCTCCCAACGTAAGGTAGTCAGTTATCACACCTCCTGTTATTTGCTCAAATAGGTACATTGACTTGGTTCACCCCAGAGTGACCTATGACAGATCAAGTTCCTAAGACTGTCCTCACCCCTCAAAAGAAACATAATATACTTTACAAACCCTTTAGTCATAGAGTTCAGGATCTACTTTCAGGTTATAAACAAAGAGGGTAGTGTTGTATCTTGGTTCTTTAATACAATTTAGGAGCAAAATGTATAATTGTTGTTCAGTCGTTCAGTCATGCCCTTCTCTTTGCGGACCCCATGGCTTACCTGTCCTTCACTATTTCGTGAAGTTTGTTCAAACTCACATTCATTGAGTCGGTGATGCCATCCAGTCATCTCATCCTCTGTCATCCCCTTCTCCTCCTGCCCCCAATCTTTCCCAGCATCAAGGTCTTTTCCAATGAGTCGGCACTTCACATCAGGTGGCCAGAATATTGGAGCTTCAGCATCAATCCTTCCAATGAATATTCAGGGTTGATTTCCTTTAGGATTGACTGGTTTGATCTCCTTTCAGTCCAAGGGACTCCCAAGAGTCTTCTCCAGTACCATAGTTCAAAAGCATCAGTTCTTCGACACTCAGTCTTCTTTGTGGTCCAATTCTCACATCCATACGTGACTACTGGAAAAACTACAGCTTTGACTATACAGACTTTTGTCGGCAAAGTGATGTCAGCCTTCTTATGGTACAAATCTCACATAATAGACTGAATTTTAAGTAGTTGCCTGGTGCTAATGTTAACATGGTTCTTCCTGGCTATCAATGTGGAAGCTATCCTGCAGTTCTGGAACACCTTCTACATACATTGCCTCTTGGGGAGTAGGGTACAGCTTGTCTTCCCTCCTGGTCCCCCAATGCGAAGTTGGAATCATCTACTTTTCTGGAAGACCTTAGTAGAAATAACAGTAGTATTTCTGTGTGTGTGTGTGTGTGTGTGTGTGTGTGTGTGTGTGTGTGTGTGTGTGCTTAGTCATGTCCTACTCTTTGCAACCCCATGGACCATGGCCCACCAGGCTCCTCTGTCCATGGGATTCTCCAGGCAAGAATACTGGAGCAGGTTGCCATTTCCCACTCCAGGAAATCTTCCCTACCCAGGGATGGAACCCATGTCTCCTGTGTCTTCCTGCATCGCCAGGCGGGTTCTTTACCCTTGAACCACCTGGGAAGCCCAGTAATTCTGTATACTGGATGCCTGCTGTATTCCTACCCATGAATTAGATGAAAATACTCTCATCTTCAGAGCTAATAGTTGCCAGCTAATAGTTGTCTGTATCCTACAGGCAGGCTCCTCAGGTACCAAGATTAAAGAGCCTGTGTAATCAACAGCCTGGATAAGGATTGCAGCCCGGTCTGTCTCATGCAGGAACACACACTCTTTCCGCTGGACCCCATGACCCAAAGCCCTGACTGGCGGCAGGTTCCATCTCCCCTCCGTGGCTGGTCCGTGTGCTGCAGGGGGGAGGGGAGCACCTGAGAGGAATGTTCACGCATCAGTTAAAATGGGTGTCACAGCCTCTTACCCCCCCTTCGTATTCACAAGTGTTCACTTCTTTCTTTCTGCTGTTTTTTTTTCATTCTTCCTCCGGATGATGACTGACAGATTAATATATGTCTAACTACATGTCTCAGAAATCAAAAGGAAGGTGCTGTCAGAATCACTTGTCAGAAAATGAGATTAGCGCGGTTGTCATTTGCTGAGGATTGCAGTCTTTCAGAGATAAGGTTTCATTTAATGAGGCTAAAAAGCCTCCTTTAAAAAAAAGAAGAGGGAGTTAGGGAGGGGTAGAGGAGAAGGAGTGATGATTCTTTTTTCTGGTGTCAGCCAAGTGTTTTATCACCTGACGTGATCCCGCGGTACCTGGTAGCCGCTGATAATGGCAGCCTGGCCTTCCCCACCTGCTCTGCGAGCAGCCCCTTCAGAAGCGGCCGCCGTGACCTGCTTTTACCTCTCATTGGAAGCTGAAGATCCTTCTCCCGTAGGAAAGGGGAGCAAGGCATGCACTCTAGATTTAAAAGCAGGCTCAAGAAAGCATGCGGTATAAAGGAAATGTATAGTCACATTTCCCAGCCAACTATAAAGAATCCACCGTGGATTTCAGTGAGATATGGAGCTTGTCTGACAAGTGAAGAGTAACTAATGAGGAACAGAGCTGGCTCCCATTGCAACCAATTGTGTTTTGTTACGGAAAATATTTATCAAGTTTTTTTGGTGTTGGTGATTTTTTTTTCTTTCTGGGCTTGTGGAATCTCTTAAAAGAACTCCAGGTATGTGACTTGATACGTCCCCTGTGCCCCACAATTCCAGTTGGGAATTTCTAGTTCTTGAAATTCCCTGGTAGCTCAGCGGTGAAGAATCTGCCTGCCATGCAGAAAACATGGGAGATGTAGGCTTGATCCCTGGGTCGGGAAGATCCCTTGGAGGAGGGCATAGATCGCAACCCACTCCAGTGTTCTTGCCCAGAGAATCCCGTGAACAGAAGAACCTGGCGAGGCTACGGTCCATAGGGTCTCAAAAAGTCGGACACGACTGAAGCAACCGAGTGCACACACATCCTGTTCTTAAGCATCTCGCTCCGTCTCAGGTGTAACCTCTGCTGCCAGTAAGGTTCCAGTTTACCAGCCCCGTTCTGACCCCACTCCCCGCCCCCCGCTCCCCACCCAGTCATGGAAGCGGTATCTGAAATGAACAGCCTGATTACGGGAAAGGCGAAAGCAGAGCAGGAAACCCACACTCTAGTTTGTGCCGGTTCTCTGCCCCCAGACCTAGTGGTGGAAAACAACCAAGCCCTGTTATGCTCCCAGATTCAGCTCGTCAGGAATTTGGACAGGACAAGGCAGGAAGGGCTTGTCCCTGCTCCGTGATGTCTGGATGGCTCGGAGTTTCTGAGAGCGAGAATGTGGGCGTGAGGTGTCTCCACTCACACGTCCCACGCCTGGGCGCAGATGACTCAGGCGGGCTGGGCTGGGCTGGTCCACCCACCAGGCCACCTGCCCAGGCTCTGCCCACGTGGCCGGTCACTCTCCACAGAAAGTAGCTGGCTTCTGGGCGGCATCTCCAGAGAGGGCACGTCCTGAATGTGAGCGTCCAGGAGACGGAGGGCAGGAGCTACAGGGAAGGGGTGGAGACCAGATTCTTCATGCGAGTACCCACGCAGGTGCAGCCGTGATTTTTTAGCTTTTTATTTTGTGTTGGGATATAGCTGATTAACACGTGGCTCAGCAGGAAAGAACCACCTGCCAATGCAGGAGGGCACAAGTTTGATCCCTGGGTTGGGAAGATTCCCCTGGAGTAGGAAATGGCAACTCACTCCAGTATTCTTGCCTGGGAAATCCCATGGACAGAGGAGCCAGGAATCCATGGGGTCACAAATAGTTGGTCACAAATATTTGGACACAACTGAGGGTGCATGTGCGCACACACACACACAGAGTTGATTAACAATGTTGTGATAGTTTCAGATGAACAGCAAAGGGACTCAGCCATAGATACACATGTATCCATTCTCCTCCAAAACTCCGCCCCCCATGCTGGCTGCCACATAACACTGAGCAGAGTTCCCTATGCCATACAGTAGCTCCTTGTTGGTTATCTGGTTTAAATACACCAGTGTGTACATGTCCATCCCAAACTCCCTAACTCCCCACCAGCAACTGTAAGTAAGTTCGGTTCTCTCAGACTGTGAGTCTATTTCTGTTTTGTAAGTTCATTTGTATCATTTCTTCTTAGATTCCTTATATAAAGGATGCCATACAATGTTCCTTCTTCACTGTATGACTTACTTCATTCAGTATGACAGTCTCTAATTCCATCCGTGTTACTGCAGATGGCATTATTTCCTTGTTTTTAATGGCTGAGTAAAAGTCCACGTATAAATGTACCACATTTTCTTTATCCGTTCCTCTGTTGATGGACATTTAGGTTGCTTCCATGACTCTGCTGTTATAAACACTGCTGCAGTGAACTGGGGTGCGTGTACCATGCTTTTCTCTGGGCATAGGCCCAGGATGGGGATCGCAGGGTCATATGGTAGCTCTAAAGCTTTTCAGGGAACCTCCATACTGTTCTCCATGGTGGCTGTACCAATTTACATTCCCAGCAGGGTAGGAAGGTGCCCTTCTCTCCACACCCTCTCCAGCATTTATTGTTTGTGGGTTTTTTGATGATGGCCATTCTGACTGGTGTGAGTTGATATCTCATCGTAGTTTTGATTTGCATTTTCTCTAATAATTAGCAGTGTTGAGCATCTTTTCATGTGCCTACTTGCCATCTGTATGTCTCCTTTGGAGAAATGTCTGTTTAGGTCTTCTGCCCATTTTTCTGTTGGGTAGTTTGTTTTGATGCTGTTAAGCATCATAAGCTGTTTATAAATTTTGCAGACTGATCCCCTTGTTGGTCACATCATTTACAAATGTTTTCTCCAATTCTGTGGGTTATCTTTTCATTTTGTTATTGTTTCCTTTGCAGCCATGGTTTAAAATTTCTGCACTGCTATCATAGTTTCTTTCTCTGTATGCTTTCATTTACATCTCATGGACAAAAATGGTCTATGAATGTAAAGTATTTTATGACGTATGGCTAGTTTACTACTGATTTGGCATAAATGACTCTTTATTAAAAATAGATATGAAATACATATAGAAAATCATTTGTATACATATGTGTGTGTCTGTATATCTCCCCGCGCAGGGATGCATATGTACATGGAGACAGAGGTGGTACACAAGGGTGTGTGCAGTTGCACTCGGCATTTTAAAGGGTGGCACACCAGACTTCAGCCGTCTGTCCAGATAGCTGAACACAGACTCATGGCCTAAACGTGCACTTTTCTATTTCTTTCCCGCCCTTCTCCCTTACACTCCTCAAAAACAGTCTGTACTTCCTGCCTCTATCCATCTGTCTTTCCTCAGTCCTTGTCCTCCAGAATCTCTAAAGCACTGGGCCATTTTTGAGTCCGCCCTCCCCATCCTGAGACTCAGGCCCTTCCTTAGCTCTGCAGGGGGATGTCCTTTGATTCTCCCTTCCACATGGGCCCTCCCTGACCCAGGAGGCATGGAGGCTGTCTGCCCGTCCTCAGTTCTGTTTCTTCCCATTCCATAGTTTGCTCTTGGTGATCACATCGCTTCCTCTCTTTGTGGAGGACCCACCAGGTAATCTCCAATTCTGAGCCCCCGTCTGTTGTGTTCCAGTTCCGAACATCTGACCCTCTGCCTGGCTGTTTTTTACAGTGTCCAAAGCAATTCATCTTTTCCAAAGCAATTTCTTTATTTTTAATTTACTGATTGTTCTCAGTGGGAGAGTGGTCAGTATTGGTTTAGAGTGGTATCTTTTTCCCCCCTTTTTTGGCTGCACATCATGTGGGAATCTTAGCTCCCCGACCAGGGATCAAATTCACACCCCTTGCATTGGAACACGGAGTCTTAACCACTGGACCACCAGGGAAGTCCCATGTGTGTCTTAATACAGTTCAAGGTGTCAGGAGATAAAGTCGAGCAATATAAATGAAGGGGCTTGGGTATTATTCATACTATCCTTTTATCTTTTCTATAAGTTTGAGATGTTTCAAAATAAAAAGTTAGAAACTATTTTAAAAGAGCTTCTTTTTTTTTTTTTTAAGTAATTCTCGAGTGAGAGTCAACGATAAATATTCAGGGAAGTGGTCTAAAGCCAGGAATTTTCTGGTCCATCAAATGAGAAGTGCCAGGAGAGAAGGAATGACATAGAATTGGAGACATATGGTGCTTCTGAGGGGGCGAGCTCAGGCTGCCCGAGAGGTTAATTCAGAACTAAATCTTACCCCTGGATCCTACAGCCCTCAATGTGACCCAAACTTTCCATTACCAAATTCTGAGGACTTAAATCCTGATATTGTGTGCCTGAATCTGGAATCTGTCTCATCGGTTAAAGATCTATCCTATTGAGGCCACATGTGTCTGTGCAATAAGTTCTTTTCAAGCCAAACTTTCATGTTTTTAAAAAAGAAAAATCCTGAGAGGAAATACATGTGGTCCTCTTCCCCTTCAAGCTCAGTTCAGGCTATTTATTGTTTCATTTGATTGTTGAGAAGTCAGAACTGATTAAATTGATTCCCAATGTGGTGTGCACATTGCCTTGGCTCAGAATGGTCTGAGGAAGACAAAGGCCAGCCTCCAGCCGTGAGTGTGCTGGTGTGTGTGTGTGTGAGTGTGTGTCTGGCGGGGGCGGGGAGGGAAGGTTAAGGAGAGGGTATGTGGTTTCTTTTTTTCGTTTCTGAAGTCCTTTCCCTGTGGATTTCAGATTAAAGAGAGCATGATGACACATTAACCCTTTTGGTTTTGCTTTTAAAACGTGAAAGCCGGGTTTAATGAGCCCGGGTACCAAGTGATAGAGGTACAGAGCTAAGGAGGCCTACTTGAGCCTTGACTGTTTTGATAAGAAAGTTAAATGGTACTTTACCAGTTGGGAGGATGAAATGCAAACCGTTGCATACTGCTGACATTTTGCTGGCCTATCAGCGATTCCAAGAGAGTGGGGCACCCCAGAAAAGGTAGGTCAAACAGTGTGCCCTCCTTAGAAATTAATAACGGAACTGCCAAGAAAACAGGAGGAAAATACTGCTTTCTGGCACAGAGACTATTCTCTGTTGATAATCCAGATATTAGATCAAAAGTACAATCACAGGACCTTATATATGGAAAAGAGCAAGATAGAGAGAGATGATTCCTCCCACCCCAACCTGTATGCGTTTTGTTGGTAAACCGAAGGTTCAGACTCATTAAAAGCCGCAGCCATGTACCATGAGCATGTCCTAACACCCAAGTCTCCTGACTTTGTTAATCCAGTACAGAGGATTTCAGCACCTGACCTGACCTGTCATGACCCACAGTGGCCCTCAAGCAGTTTTTAAAACTCACCAGAGACTGCTGCCAGTGATGATCAGCTCATTTCTCTAATCCTCACATAGGCTAGTCATTTGTAATCGTTTTCCTGGCCTTATGTTGTACCTTTAAGCCCACCAGTCATTTCATAAATACACGATGTTGGCTCTCAGTGAGCACTGGGAACAGAGAAAATCCATCCATCACCTCTAGTGGGGATGGAAAAGCAACTTGGCGCACACAGGCGAGTTGAATGTTGTTTGCGGCTTGATCTTTGTATAAGAAGGACATCATAAATTTACGTAAAAGCTACCAGCCAACAACTGTGTTTTCACCAGCCTCCCCCTCTCCAGGAAAACTCATCACTAGGAAAATAAATTGCATTCTTCACCAGCAGCACAAAGGTAGGTCTTGTTCCTTGTAGGCAAGTGGCTATTTGAAAGCCTGGCTACAACTTTCCTGTTTTACTAACACTTGTAATTAAATCCGTCAACTCCCTCTAAGATTCTGTGTAAATACCAGATGCTCACTACATTTTTTTTTTCCTCCTGGAGAATATGAAAAGTTGTACACTAACAGTAGAGGAACTTGTAAGGAGTCATAAATCCGGGTGGAAGCAAGCGGCTAAAGGACCACCCCCCTCATCTCCCATGAGCCTCGGGCCCAGGATGCTTGGACCACACATGGGCCCCATCCCATCACTTGCATTGGTGAGGATGGATGTTAAGTTAACACCCACACCCTGGCTCAGGAGCAGATGGCTGGGAGTGGGGCGTGGTGGACGGAGGACCCGGTGGGCAGCAGGAGGCAAGTGGGGAAGGAGGCGGGGGCCTTGCCTCTCGCTCCCTGGGCGGCTGCAGCCAGCTTTTCATGTGCTGCGCGTGCGGCCCTGCCAGCTGTCACTTGAATTGGTGCAGAGGATCAGAGGAGGAAGTTTGAGATGCTCTGGGCAAATCCACCCTCTCTACCGGTGGGTAGGAACCTCCTTTTATAACCTGTGTATTCCTCAAGGGAATGGGAATCAGACACATCTGAGCTCCCCCCGCCCCCCATACAAAGAGGTATAACTTTTTATCCCAGAGGTGATGGTATTTCAGCAGCAGGCAAAGCAACCCCCTCCCCCCTTGGGTTTTCCAGAATTAAAATGTAGTTGCTTAGAGTTGTCATTGCCTCGGGAGAAAGCTGAGAGGGTGTTAAGTGAATCATGAAGCGAGGCAGCATACCTGCTGGCATTTAAATGGGAGCGTGTGGAGTGTGGGTTTCTTGGCATTTAGAATGCAGAACCTGGGAACGGGTGCTCTGCCTCCCCTACCCACTCAGTCCTAGCAGCTTGGTGGGAATTTACTTAAAAAATATTTAACACTTCTAATAATATTAGCCAAGCACTCATATTATATACGGGCAGCCCCCAGCCCTCCTTACTGAAAAGCCCGTCCTTGGCTTTGGAGCTTTCCCCTGTTAGTCTTGTCGAGTGGGTTGCCACACAGGGGGTTTGCTTCATCACGGAAGGTTTTGGGTGCCCCTCTGAGACTCCCTCAAATGTGTGAGTGTGGGGAGGGGGCCAGCATGGAAAGCACAGAGCCTGTGGCCCACGCCGCCCCAGCTACTTTCAGTTTCTATTTGAAACTGAAATCACAGCAGAGTTGTCAGATGGCAGCTGTGCATTTGGTGGAAATGAGAATCCAGATTTTATGCTAATGCGGTTTCAGGTTCCTTTGAACCTGCAGTTTCACGAGGCCATGCTTAAAACTGCAATCTGTTTTAGATAAGAGCGGGGATTACTAAAGACTTTCTAGTTTTGCAAACAGTCACAGCCTCTGAAAGGAAAGGGAGAGATCAGATTTATTCTTTCATTAACATTGTCATGTTAAGTTTTCTTCTACTTTATCAAATAGAAAACTTTGCCTTGGTTTGACAGTGATTTTTCTGGCTTCAGGATTTTTCGGTTTCTGTTTCTCTCTCCTTCAGGAGGGTTCTTTGCCTGGGTTCAGGGGCCTGGCCATTCCCTTGCAGAGGCCAGAACACAGAGGTGGTGCTCACGGCATGCCTCATCCTGGCGGTTGTTCATCTTCCTTTTTCTGAACATTGGTGCTGACTTAGATGGTTGTATCCATTACCAATTGCTTTGTAACAAACTACAAATTAAGAGCTGAAAACACAACAGTGACTTATTTGCTTACAGTTTTGCAGTTTGGGCATGATGGTTTCTCTCTGATGCACGTGGCATCAGCTGAGGCAAGCTCAGCTGGGGCTGGAGGAGCCGCTCCAGAGAGGCTGCCAGGTTGTTACTGGCTTTTGGCTGGGAGTCACCTAAATCCTTGGTTGCCTGGCTTGGATTCTGCCCTGTGTGTCACTGCTTGAGCTTCCTCACAACATGGTGTCTGGGTTCCAAGAAGAAGGAAACAGAAGCTGCCAGAGCTCCTTCACACCTGAAGTTTTTCTTACTGCCTTAACAAGCTCTGAAGTTCCAGAGCATCACTTCCTCCATGTTCTGTTGGTCCAAACAGTTACGGAGCCAGCCTAGATTCCAAGCGTAGAGAGCTTGAGCTCCACCTTCCATGGGAGAATGGCAGCTTCAGTGGTTGATGTGGTATTAGTAATCAGTTTCCTCTTTATTTTTTTTCTAATTGAAGGATAATTGCTTTACAGTATTGTGTTGTTTCTGCCATGTGTCAACCTGAATCAGCCATGGGTATACATATGCCCCTCCCTCTTGAGCCTTCTTCCCACCTCCCACCCCACCCCCGCCTCTAGGTTATCCTAGAGCACCAGTTTGAGCTCCCTGAGTCATACAGCAAATTCCCACTGGCTGGCTGTTTTGCATATGGTAGTGTATGTTTCCATGCTGCATGGGATCTAGAAAGATGGTACTGATGAACCTGTTTGCAGGGCAGCAGTGGAGACCAGACATAGGGAACAGACTTGTGAACACAGAGGGGAAGGAGAGGGTGGGATGAACGGAGAGGGTATTCGGTCTTTAAGAGAAGTTAAATGGGCTCTGTCACTCACCTTATGGTGGTGGGCTTCTACGTACGTTCTATGAGATCCTAGACTGGCAGCAGTCTGTGGGAGGGAGTTTATCTTTTAGTTTCTTTTTGAAACAATGTCTTCATTCTCTTCTGTTTTAGTTGGCAGTCATTTCACTCACTAATGTGTTGTTCTGACACTGTTTATTGACCACCTGTTACATGTAAGGCATGAGAGTACCAAGATGTTTAGAGGACTGATGATGGCAGGGTGGGTAAGGGCACAGTGCTGGCCCTCAAGAGATTGAATCTTTGCTCTCCAAAGCTACTGCTTATTCTCACAAAGGACATTTATGCCCCTGAAGGAATAACAGTGTTCAGAGATGAGCCAAGAAACCGGTCAGACATTGTCTTGAAAATATATCCCTAAGGAAACCTCCCAGAGAAACTGGAGTTTTGAGCAGAAGTGCTGGTTTCATTAATTTTCAGTAAAAGTCTGTAAGTGGAGATTGTACAGGACCAGAGAGGCCTTAGCAGGTCTTTGCAGGCATGCAGGCTTACCCTTACCCAACGTAACTGGCATGAATGATCTTAGCAACTGGCATTTATATAGCAGTTGACCATTTGCAGAGTAAACCCATTTGACTGATGAAGCCACAGAGCTGGAGGTGCCTGGAATGGCCGTGTTAGAGTTTCCTGCTCCATCCTGTTGGTACAGAAGCGACAGGGAGGAAAACCAAGACCAGAACAAGGGGGAAAGTCAGAAACATTGATCAATAAGAATGCTCTCAGGAAAGATAAACCAAGGGGATTCTTTGACATTGTAGCTGCCCACCTAGTACCCCAGCAACCGTATGATTCACCGGAACAGTAGGAGCAAACGTCCCGCTCTTACCCAACAAGAATTTCTGCAAGTAAATGTTTGGATCATCAGGAGCCTGCACAATGAAGCGAAAATGAAGGCACAAGAGCTTTGCTAGGTACATGAGTATAGACAGAGGAAAAGAATTTCCAGTACCCTAGAGAGTCTTAATGCTTTCAGGTAACATGTTTCCAGGAAAAGAGAGGTGGCTGTATGGACAGATCACCGACGTGCAGCTGGCCACCATTTCTGGTGTTTCTTTCGTAGATTACCTTAATATGGGTTGCAAGTCATCGTTCAAACAACAGAACCTGTGCAAGTAAGCTACTCATGTATCTCAGTAGTATTCGCACAGCTCAAATACCTTTACCGTGACCTTGGATCTTGAAATGTCTCTAGGTTTTAGATATCAGCATTTATTTTGAGTTAGATCTAGAAGTGACATTTCGGCATTGGAGGTATGTGGAAGTCCAAGTTTGGCCAAGGGAGTGAAGAATCAAGATTCATCCACTAGTGTGGTCCATGGACACCGTTAAGGAGAAGGGGCTGGACGTACCTGCCGAAACCCTGCTGTTGTCCAGACTCCTCCACTTCCAAAGGGCATACTTGCCGTCTCTCTGTCACCTGCCTCATCTGAAATGTGGAGGAGAGCCATTTCTCTGCTGGCCTCACAGGGTTGATGTCAGAGGAGATGATGTAATCATTGTATACATTTTCGAAAAATATATTGTAACATATATTTTGAGAAACTGAATTTTAGAAGCAGTTAGTGGCATCAGGGTATATAATTTATGGCCTCTGTCTTTCCCTGGTCTCAGGTTCACTAGCTGCTTGGTTGGTTTCCTCGCTTTCATTTCAAGGCCCTGAAATGAGGATTAGAATCACACTTTGAGCCTGACCCAGACCTAGTATAACCACAGTCTTTTCCTGGGACTAACCGAAACTAGAAAGGAAGGTCCTCAAGTCAGATACAGAAAAACAGTTTCCCATCAGTGCAGCACTTAACTGAGATTCTAGTGATGTGCCTGGTGTGACTTGTTTAGTGGTACACACGGCAGGGGAGGCCACATGAGCTCCTATTGCGATATGCATGTGAATCATTCAAGTGTCCAACCGACAACCTCAGGTGGCTTAAGGGCCCTCTGCTCTCTCTGGAACTGTTAGAAGTTCGGGAAGCTCACTCAGTCCAAAGTGGGTCACATACCTCTCGCAGAGAAAACTGGAAACCGTGGTTGGTTCCCCAGCAACGCCAGTTTTCCAGGCAGCCTTTTCTAGCAGGGCCACTTGGGGCGCCTGCAGACCCACAGACAGCTGCGCCCCTAGTGGTGACCACAGGGACTGCCTTTCCTGCTGGGCCGCCTCCCATCCAGCCCCTGATGCGCACATGGGGCCCCAATGGCACTGTGTCCTGAGGGACAGTCTCCCCCAACTCGGTCCTCCTCCCCTCAGCCTACAGCCCACCCCCTAAAGGAGTGGGTGCTTGACCACCTCCATTTTTGAAACTAAGACAGGCCACTGTCAGCCAGTCTTCCCCAAACTAATATCTACTCATTGATGGCTGGTAGCCAGTGAAACAGGGCAGTTCTCCAAATGCCTTCACATAGTGGTTCATTCACCCCTTCAACAGCAGCTTCCGTAATATTAGTATGTGCTGTTACTGCCCTATTTTACAGATGACGAAACTGAGGCACAGAAAGGTAGAGCCATCTGTCCACTGTCAAAAACTAATAAGTGAGAGTGGAGGGGGGAGTCAGGAGTTCTGTCGTCAGAAGCTGTGCTTTTTAACCACTAGACCAGCTACCTCTCGGTTGCCCCCAAACAGAAATGGCTGCATCCAGTTTACAGACCTTCTTAACCCGTCTTCCTTGTATATAGAAAGCACAAGTTGCTCACAGTTTATTATTTAAGATTTTCAACAACATACCGTAAGGGTTGAAGTCTGTTACTAGCCCCATTTTTACAGACGAGGAAAGTGAGGCTTAGGAAAATGTAACTCACAAACTCAGGATGAACCAGCTATCTTAATCGAGACTGGATTGAAACATAACGTCCTTCTAACATCCAGCCCACACCCCTAACCACCTGGGCCAGGGACCACGAATTATAAAATCCAGTAAGCTTGCTTAAGAATCTGGGACAGTTTAGGCAAAGACAGCCAAAGAACATGCCTCACCAAAAGCATCTTCTTGTCAAAGTAACACTTGACTTCCCTCGATGTCATCTTCATTGACTTGTTTACGTGTTTTGTTCTACCCATCCTCTTAGCTCGCGCAGACATTTTGTATACATTTCTCATTTTAATTTTCACTGGTTCCCCTACCCCACTCCCATTTCTGTGCGGATATAGTGAGAGGAGCTGGATATTGGAGATATGAGCATGTAACTAGGACAGGGTGACTAACTGGCCTCAGGGAACATGAACTCCATAGCAAATGCAGGCCTCTAGACCCTAGATCACAAACACCCCTCAGTGCTGAATGGTCCGATGGAGAAGGGAGAAAAACTCAGGTGGGCACGAGGCAGGCATGGCCCCCATTGTCCTGCTCTTGTGCTCTTCTGTGAAAAGTTAAGATTCCACTGAGGGACACCAGCAGAATTGAATGGGTGGTTTGTTTTTTCATTGCCTTTCTTTGTGGGACTGTCAGCTTCTGAATATTAATACTTTAATGTAGATTTGGTGGCTAGGTAAGAGATATTTTATGGTTTCTTATAGTTTTTTCCCTTTGTAGTTTATAGTACACTGTGAAGTTTGAAAGTAAAATTCTTTTTCTTGACTTCTACACTCGGAAAATATTTATTCCCCCCTGCGTCTCAATCGTATGCATCATAAACTAACCCAGTGCTGTTTATTTACTTCTCTCTTGTTGCAGCACCGTGATCAATTGTAGCAACACAGGCTCGTAATGGTAGAGACTTTTGCTTTACAGCAGTAAGAGCATGAGCTACTGCAGTCTCTGTTCAGAGCGATGAGTAATGAGGCTGCCATTTAGAGATGGCCTGTTCAGAGGGGGTCGAGGCGCAGAGCAGAGGCGTCTGAGGCCACCCAGGGTTGGGAAGGATCGAGGGCAGGACGAGAAGGGGGCGACAAAGGATGGGATGGTTGGGTGGCATCACCGGCTCAATGGACACGACTCTGCGCAAACTACGGGAGACGGTGAAGGACAGGGAAGCCTGGCGTGCTGCAGCCTGTGGGGTCGCAAAGAGTCAGGCACAACTGAGCGGCTGAGCAACAGCAGAGGGTTGACTCACTGTGCATCACTGGAGGAGGAGGGCACAGTCCCTAGTGCAGAATGAACTGGCCTACACCGGAGAAATTCCTGGGACCCTGCAAGAGTTTTCATGTCTGGGCTGGACCGCTTGAAAAGTCAAGAATTTGCAGAGGCGGGAAGCAGGACAAGCTTGCTTCCAGGGAGTTCCATGCTTCCTGGTGACAAGCAACCTGTTGACTCAGTTCTCCACCCGGGGCTGCTGGTCTCCAGCCATGGGTAGGGAGGCCCCAGGCGCCACAGTCAACCCGCAGGTCCCTCTGGGTTTCTCAGCGTCTGTCTTCTGCCCTGAGTCCCCCTCCACTTCAACAGGTGCCCAGAGATTGGTCAGGTGCCTGAAGCCTCTGCAATGGGTGGGAAAACCTCGGCCAGCCAACCATCCTCTCCCATCATGCCTCTTCTGAGGTGGGCCTCCTAGTACCATGCAGGGCACACAGCATGTGAACACATCCCAAGACTGGAGTTATACCCAGAAGAAGCCAGGTGGGTTCAGACAGAAGGCTGATCCCAGGGAACGGGTTCCCGTTAAACCCTCCCAGACAGATAATAAAGCCTTGACCCCTGTCTCCAGACACACGTCTGTCCCTTCTATGTGACTGGCCTAAAGAGAGATGCAGAGACATAGCCCTTGTATGATCGAGTTCAAAACCAAATTGAGGTAGTGGTTCTCCTGCACCGAGAAAATGAGAACCAAAAAACACACTTCTGCACCAATAAGAAACCACTTGTATGGTCAGAGACAAAACTGGGCCTGTTTGTGTATTTGGAGTTTGGGTGCTTTCCAGCGCTGTGTTTGTGAGCCTATTTAAGCCAGAAATGCCAGTTTAACACGTCAAAATGACATCACTGGATGCCTGCTATTTCCTAGCTGAAGAAATTGATGCCCTTACCCTTAGGAGGTTGGTCACGTCTTAGAGCCTTGCAAACTCTGAAAACATTTTGCTTGATCCAAGGCTGGAGTTTATAATCCATCGGGAAGATCCACGTGATTCTCATCCCTCCCACCTTATTATGTGGCCCAGGCTATGCACCAGTGTGTAGCCAGGTCCGGGCGTTATGTAGTGGAACCGTTGACAGTAAAGCCTGTGTAAAGGTGGGGTTCTCTGCTCTAGTACAGATGGTGCAAGCCACTGTCACCACTGCTGGGGATTGATGTCACTTACGATGTTCACGTGGTTCTTTTCATCGTGACTGTGGTGATCCCCGTTGAGGGAATTCCACAGAAGGCGTGGCCACAGACACTGCAGCCATACCAGAAGATACTCTGATTTTGTTGGTCTCTGAAGTAGAGAGTATTAATTTTTAAAATATTTGTTCACTTATTTTCGGCTGCAGGTTTCCTCTAGCTGCAGCGCGCAGGGGCTGCTCTGCAGCGCGCTGTGCAGGCTTCTCATTGTTGCGGCTTCTCTTGCTGCAGAGCCCGGGCTCCAGGCACGTGGGCTCAGGAGTTGAGGCTCCCGAGCTCAGTAGTTGTGGGGAATGGACTTAGTTGCTCCAAGGCATGTGGGATCTCCCTGGATCAGAGATCAAACCCATCCCACGCCTCCTGCATTGGCAGGCGGATTCCTTACCACCAAGGAAGCCCCAAGAGTGGCATGTTTAATTACTGAGCCAATACAGATATCCCGCTTACTACGTGCTTGGGGGCTGTTACTGACAGCATCTCTATAAAGCATAGATACTATTGTCACCTCATTTTACAGGTGAGGAAACTGACCTGAGAGAGAGAAGGGCTTTGCCCAGGGTCTCCTGGCTCAGGAATGACAAGGTCATGATGGAGGCCAGATGCTGGCTCTTAACCTCTTCCCAAAGAACAAGTCGAAACTTGTATTTTCAACGCTTGAAAAACTTTAGAATTTGAAAAGATCAAGCCTCTAGGAGACTCAGAAGTAAGTCAGGTGGGGTGACATCTTTTCCAAGGCTAGTTGGGAGAGAAAACTCATATGTTATCACTCCTATTTCCTGTCTTTTCAAACTACGTAATTTAACATAGAAAAACTGGAGGGAATTTTTATAAAGACTTCCTCTTCATTTAAACCACCCCAGGAATCACCCAGCATGTGTTCTTTCAGGGAGTGACTGAAGTTATATTTGTGAGGGAGAACACTTCGAAATCAATGCACTTTTTCTATATAAGGTACTTGACAGAAAACCAGAATTTATAAGAAATATCTTATCAAAAAGTGTTTGTCTCAGTCTGGTAGTTTGTGATACAAGTTGAATCAAATTTCATATTTTAAGCTTTAATACTGCCAGTTTAGGATGATTTAGAAGAACTTCCTAGTTTTTCTTTAGATATAGTTTGAGAATTCATGAGAAAGTCTCCATATTTCAATTTAGCTTGTAAAAATTTTTTTACTGATTAATCAAAGACTTCTCTAAGGTTTGTGTATGTGTGTTGTGGTTTAGTTGCTCTAAACCAGTCATGTTTAACCCTTTTCGTCGCCATGGACTATAGCCCTCCAGGCTTCTCTGTCCATGGAATCCTCCAGGCAAGAATACCTGAGTGGGTAGCCATTCCCTTCTCCAGGGGATCTTTACCACCCAGGGATCGAACCCAGGTCCCCTGCATTGCAGGCAGATTCTTTACCGTCTCAGCCACCAGGGTGGTGGCTTCCTAAGATTTTTGGTTGTATATTAAAACTTGTTGGGAGTTCCCAGGTGGCCTAGTGGTTAGGATTCCAGGCTTTCACTGCTGTAGCCCGGGTTCAATCCCTCCTTGGGGAACCAAGATCCTACAAGCCGCGTGGCATAACCAAGAAAAAAAATTGTCATTGTTTCTGAAATAATCTAATCCCAGAAAGACCATTGAATCTATAATCTTACTAACTGCTTCTAGTCAGGACCTCCCCTTTGTGAGACTTGCCCTTCTTAAATCTGGTTCAAAGGTTGAAGGTGACATTAAGAAGTCATTAGTGCTCAGTGCATCAGATCTTCTAAATATAACAGACAGGGTAGCTGCCAGCCTTTGGCTTTGTAATCTGTAGATTAAAATTCCAATAAAGGGAAGCTAAGGGAAAAACATAATAAATCTTGCAAGTCAGATCTCTGACCAGATCCATCACCCAGTGTGTGAATGACCTTTTTTTTTACCCTTGCTTCCTTCTTTCTACTCCTGTCCCTCTAGCCACTCCCTTCCAGATTTGCCATTGCTTTCCTCCCTGCTAGAGAAGAGGAGGATAAAGCAGCTTGGATCCCAGTCAGAATGGGCCCATTCCTGAGTCTAGTGAGAGGTTGAGAATGAGACAAAGTGGCGGGTAGGAGCTGCGGCAGGGTATGGGGTGCCAGCGGGGTTAATATGGACGCAGTGGTGCGGAGGTCCAGTCTGTGGGTTCTCTAGAGGCTCAGCTCCCAGCGGTTCTGCATTCCTCCCAATTGTAGATCATCAAGACCCAGAGACACATGCAGATCAGTCCCAGGCTTTCCTCTGAAGTCTGATCCCTGATAATCAGAGATGACAACCTACTGCAGGGCGTGGCAAGTGTCAGCTGCGTGGCCCGATGACCGCACTTTACAGGCTAAGTGGTGGTTTGAGTTGGTCGGTGAAGTTGCCCGGTGCTGTTTGTGTGCCTCAGTTTACCCTGTAGGGGACTGGACAGTAGCTGAGGCCTTTTCTTCCCCATAATGTTGATTTTATTAGCGAGCAAGACAGGAAAACAGTCCCATTTTGATTGCCCCCCACCCCACCTCAAAAAACAACATTTAAATGTCTTTTCTTGAAAATTTAATGTTTGCCTTTGAGCTATCTTGGTATTGTACCCACAGCTTCAGAATGAATACCCTCTGGCTTGAGGGCTTCAGCTAGTTTTTGACGCATCTTATAAGCAATTGGAATAGTCAACTCCAGACTCACTCCTTCAGAGACATCTTCCCTTCTGATTACTCTGGGAGTCAGGGTAGAGAAAAATCTCTATGATCTATCTTTTAATAAAAAAAATTTTAAAACCACCACATAGTGCTACCATTTGGGTTTGAGGGGTGTTGTGAAGCAAGAGAGACAGTGCCTCTTATTTCCAAAATTAACTGTATTTGGAAGTTAAAGGGGGGAAAAAAATGAATGCTATACAGCAGGTACCCACTTTTTTCCCCTTGAGAGATTTCTCAAGAGTGCCATGAAATCAAACAGTGATGGGTATTCAACTTCAAAGAGGTGAAGTTGGGATGGAGTTCAACATTCCTTCAAATGGACATGACTGCTTGAAACTCTCTCCATGTCATTTGGATGATGTATACATCACTCCCAGCCCCATCCCTTGCTCTCTCACCCAGCCTCACGTAGCTCCTGTATGCACGCTGGAACTTCCTCCCAGGTGCAGCCTCAGCCTTGCTTGCCTTTCTGCCTTGTGCTGGGGAAATCTCAGCCATTTTCCTGTGCACCAAGGAGGGAGCCCTGCCAAGCAGCTGGGGTGGAATGAAAATTCCAGGTGTTTGCAGAGGATCTCCTCATTCCTTGTGTATGGGCTGGTACTCTTTTGGGGGACGCTGTGATTGGGACAGTGAGTAAAGAAGGCCAGAATCCTACCCAGGGACCCACCAGATGGACACACGGGTGCTTTGGTGGGAGTGTGTTGCTCAGGGGAATCCACCAGGGGCTGAGATTGCAGTCATTCAGCCCCTCTCCCTGCCCCAGGCCCTAGAGAACACAGTGCTGATAAATGTTCATCCCTGACAGCTAGGTTGTGGCCCTGCTTCAGTCCTTTTCCTGCATTTGTTGGCAGAAACCCTCTCCACGTTCCTTGATGTTGCTCTCACTTGTTCAGCTGTGTTCTACTCTTTGCCTGCCCCCCCCCCCATGCCCACACACACACACCGTGGAGTAGCCCCCCAGGCCCCTCTGGCCATGGGGATTCTCAGGCAAGAATATACTAGAGTGGGTTGCCATTTCCTTCTCCGGGGTATCTTCCCAACCCAGGGATGGAACCTGCCTCTGCTGCATTGGCAGGCAGATTCTTTACCACTGAGCCACCTGGAAGCTTTTGTCGAGGGGAGGGTATAAATGCCAGTGTATTTGAAGTGGGCGGTGGGATGGGGATTTGTGGACCGCCAGGCAGTGCACTGTTACCTTTGAGACCAAACAAACTGCAGCCCAGCCTTTGATCAGGTGGAGATAAGGTTGGATTAAGACCTTTTTTTCACTAATACTAGACTCTGACCACCCCCGCCCCCTCATTTTCACCAATGGACTTAATACTCTTGAGCACCTACTGTGTGTCATGCGGTTTACCCACATCACTTTCTCACGGAGCCCTCGGAACCGCCCAGAGAGCCTGCTCTTCACCGACGTGACCTGCCTAGACCGCGGGCCTAGTGGCTTTCCCCAGCCGCGCGCAGTATTGGAAGCGACAACCGCGGGGAGGGCGCGGGGCGTTGCAGTTTCCGCCGCGCCCGCCCGCCGGGAAGGCGGCCGTGGGGACCTCGACCCTAGCCGCTGGGGGAACAGTGACAGCTGTCGATGTCGCACCCAGGGACTGCGCCCCCGCGGGGCCGACCCGGCGCCGGGCCGAGAGGAGGGGCAGCGAGGGGCGGGGCGCGTGGGGCGGGACGGAGGAGGGGCGGTGGCACCGGCGGCTCGGGCTCCGCGCGCCGAGGAAGTCCCGCTCCGAGAGCTGCGAGCGTCTGGAGCAGGCGCGCTTGGCGCAGTTGGGGAGCGAAGTCCGGAGCCAGGGCCCCCAGTGCCACCGCCGCCGCCCCCACCCGCCACCCGTCCAGCCAGGGAGCCCGCGGCGCCGGCGGCGGCCGCCGATGGAGTTCACTTGAGCGGCGAGCGGGCGGGAAAGGCGGGCGCCCGCGAGCGGAGCGCGGGCCGGAGCCGAGCCAGCCCCGGGCGCTTCCCGCCTGTCTGCCCGCGAGCTTCGGCTGGGAGTCGCCGCGGGCCGCGTGCAGTCCGCCCGGCGCCCCGAACGCTGCAGCGCCGCCCGCGCCGCGCGCCGGAGAGATCGACCCCGAATAAGGACTCCCGGAGCGTTTCCTCCAGCGCCGCGACGGCGGTGGCGGCGGCGGGACCGGGACCGGTCGGCCCGCGGGGCGGCTAGACAGGCGGGAGCGGCAGTCGGGGAGCCCGAGGCGGCCGCCGGGGAGAAGCCGCCGCCGCCGCCGCCGCCGCGCGCACTCCTCCTCCCTCTCCCTCCTCCCCTCCGCACATGGTCTCCTTTGTCCTGTCGCCGCCGCCGCCGCCTCGCTCTTAGCTCCGCGCACCGAGGCCGCGGCTCAGGCCGCTCCTCTCCGCCTCTGCCGGGACGCCCCTCGAGTCCCCGCCGGCCCCGCGCGCCGCAGTAGCAGCCGGGAGGCAGCTGGGCGAACGCGGGCCGGGCGCTCCCTCCCGGCCGCCAGCCGGCCGCCCGCCTGGCCTCGGCCGCGCTGGATGTGCGCGCGGCGCGGGCACTCGGCCGCCCCGGGCCGCAGCTCTTTGGGATTTGGTTGGCGTGCACCCGCTTCCAGACTTTCGCGGAGAAAGAATCCGAGACCCGCGCGGACCGAGCCCGGTCGGAGTTGGGCGTTTTCTCTTCGTGTTTGGCTGATTTCCCCCCTGGTCTCTGACGATCCCCCCACCGCGAGCCTTGCTTTGGAACCAAACCATGAACTTGGGGCTGACAGGACCGCTTAACCCTTGGCGACCAGGTAATGCAGCCCTGGAGGCGCGCGGCTGCCTCGCTCGGCGCCCGCGGTCGGAAGGGAGTCGGGGGTCTTTTGTTGGCGGCGGCCGGGCAGGGGTGGCAGGGGCGGGCGGGCTCCTCGCGTCTGGCGCACCAGAGCCCCCCGCCGCCACCTACCCCTCCTTCCTCCTGCCCGGCTGCCCCCCTGCCCTCCCTCCGCGGCCTGGGCGCCTGCCTTTGTACTTTCCAACCCTGGCCCTCCCGGCTAGGGCGGCCGGAGCTGCATCGTGGTCCCCGGGGACCCGAGCCGCCCCGGCGCCACCCGCCCCGAGGGGCTCCGCCTGCCTCTGGCTAGGGCCGGGCCAGCGCCCGCTCTGGCTGGAAACCTAGGCGTTGCGCTCGCGCCGGTTCCCGGATAGCGCTTCCCAGCGCCGAGGTCGGGATCCTGGCCCGCACGCGGTGCCAAGGGCAGCGAAAGGAGATCTGGGCTCGGGATTGCCGCAGTTGGGCAAAGAACTCGCGCTTAAGTTAGGAGGTTGTTTCTCTTTTCTTGTTGGAGATCTCCTCCTCGTGCGGGTGTGGGTGCTGGGGCCCGACCCCGAGATCCGAGGCCGAAGGGAATTAAGGTGGACCTCGAACCGGAGCGGCTGCGTCCCACCCCTGTCTACTCAGAAGGCTTATTCGTTTTCCTCATTCTCTGTGTTCTTTTCTTCAATCTGTTTCACTAGTTTTCTTTTAACTTTTCTTTAAACACCAGGTACAGCGTCGAGTCATTTTTCAGTGTGTTTTTTTCTTAATCTATTTCCATCCCCC
>SJYC01003062.1:0-30833 GCA_006408675.1 Madoqua kirkii | reverse complement strand
ACCCCCATCTGCGGTGGGCACTCACTCCTCATGATGAGCACCAGATGCAGTGCTGAAACCACCTTCATCTCCCTGACCAGGACTGGTTGGCCTTTCCCAGGCCTCACCGGACCTCCTAGTGGATACACTGGCCTCTTCTTGGGGGTCAATCTTGTGCTAAAGGGTCTCCATGGGACACAGATGAGGTCGGAGCCTTTAGATTTAGTAGGGCCTTTGAGTATCTTTGACAACATGGTTTTATCACCAGCGTAGATGGAAAACTAAGCTAAAAAATTGGTTGAGATTTGAGATGAGGCGAGAAAAAATTACTAAAGATGTTGCTTGTGAATGAGGCTCAGGAAGTGAGGACCTAATAAAATCTTTTCATGGCAATGATCTCACTTCACTCATCAAGTTTAGACACGAAGGGGGAATTCTTTGGTTTGGTGACAAGTAAAGGTAAAAGTTACCACCAAGGCTTCTCCCCTAAAATAATTCTGGGCTTTCTGTGTAAGTGAAAACAGTGCAGTTGAGTATGGATAGCTTTCTTTAAAAAAAAAAAAAAAGATGCAGAGTTTAAAATCTAATTATAATAAACATATGGAGACCATTTTACAATTTCTTGTAGTGTCCTGGGTTTCATTGTAAGGAGAACACGATGTATAAAGCTCATTCCCCACATGCAGACGAATAAACTGAGCTCATTTTAGCTTCTATAAATTAGTCGCATTTTTGTCTTGTCTTAAATCCTACAGAAGGGAAACTCTGTCAGTCATTCTTTATTTTTCTTTCTCTGGACCTTTTTTTTTTTTTTTTGGCGTTTCAGAGCATTTTCTTGGGTCTTTAGAAGACAGAGATGTCTGATATGAGGAAAATTAAATACTATTGAAGGGTAATTGGTGCTTGATTGGAGACAAAGGACTTGTGAGTGGTTGGGTTTTCCTTCCTACTCCACTTTGCAGAGAACATGCAATCAGCTCCTTTTGTTATGGAAATTGACCTTCCTATAGGAGCCAGACTCTTACATACGGAATTACATTGTTGTATAGATTTATTCCTTGAGACTTCTTGAAAACAGACACCTTGTATTCTTAGTGTGAAACCACCAGGAAGGGTCTAAATATATTCCATGTTTTCAGAAAGTGTTTCCCAGTAGATAATTTTCCGTTAAAGGTACCTAAGCTCTGGCTGACCTTGTGCATGTAGCTAGTCAGGAATCCTGGGTATTGGATCCTGTTACTAGAATGTCAGAGCCAGGGATTGAAGATGTTCTGAGCATCTGAATTGACCTTGCGTGGGTCTCTGGAGTAGGACTCTCACAGCAGTGCCACTGTCCCAGATAAATTAAAAGGAGACCAGATTCCCAGATCTTGAGCGCCCCTCTGAGTTGGACCAGAGCATTGTTGTTTTTCCGTTGCTAAGTGGTATCCAGCTCTTCACAACCCCATGGACTGCAGCATGCCAGGCTTCCCTGTCCTTCACTGTCTCCCTGAGTTTGCTCAGACTCATGTCCATTGAGTTGATGATGCCATCCAACCATCTCATCCTCTGTCACCTCCTTCTCTTCCTGCCCTTAACCTTTCCCAGCATCAGGGTCTTTTCCAGTGAGTCAGCTGTTCACAGCAGGTTGGCGAAACTATTGGAGCTTCAGCTTCAATCCAGTGAATATTCAGGGTTGATTTCCTTTAGGATTGACTGGTTTGATCTCCTTGCTGTCCAGGGGACTCTCAAGAGACTTCCCCAGCACCATAGTTCAAAAGAATCAATTCTTAGGCACTCAGCTTTCTTTATGGTTCAACTCTCATCTAGTACATGACTACTGGAAAAACCAGAGCTTTGACTAGAAGGGTCTTTGTCGGCAAAATGAGGTCTCTGCTTTTTAATACACTGGCTAACAGAGCAGAGGATAGCATTCTTTTAGTCAGATGATTAAATGCTACTGTTTATTTTTGAGCCCACTGAAAAGCTCTTCCCTTACTTTATTGATTGATCTCTGCTGTTCTTGGACTTTTCTCCATACTTGGCAATATTAGCAAAGACACTTGAATGTTGACCAGCATCAGTTTTCATTCCATTCATATTAAGTGCTTTGTTTAGGTAGCGATGTGGAATTCGCCTGTCTCAGAAAGTAATCCACACTCATAGTAGACTCTTGGCCTAAAAAAACCCATCAAATTGGTTCTGGAGAGTCTTTAATGAGAACCGTTCAGTGACAAAGGGCCTCCTCCCTGGTAATAGCTTTCAAGTGCGTGGGGTCAGCCCGGGCCTGGAGAATGTCCTGCGTGGAGGAAGCCCGTGGCTATCCCGTGGCCTCTGGATTATTTCTGGTGTCTGACAACTGCAGAAAAATGTTGTTTTTCTCTGAAAAATGTATGTTTATTTAACTAGGTTTCTTTTTGCTTCACAATCTGGATTCCATTCACTCAGTTACCACTCCAATTAACTAACAATTATTTAACATTAACAGTAATTACAGACGCCAGTTAAGCGCCTACAGATGTCAACTGTTAGCTTTGTACCTAATCACTCAATGAAATGGAGAAAGTTCAACAAACATCAATTAGCCAAGCAATTAGTATGAGTTAGGAAAGAGCATGTTATCATGTGTGAGCTGATTCAATTTATTTTATTTTGGCAGTAAAACACACACAGGCGAGCGGCAGTAAGTTCCTCAGATAAGATAAAACTCCATTGTTGTGCATCGTACATAAGAATTCTTTCCTTGTGCATAAGTCAAATATGTTCTTGCCTGGAATTTATTTAACAAACAAAATTTGTCTCAATTACTCAGAAAGCCCAGCAATGCTCAGTCTCAGGAAGCAACTTGGTTGAATTATGAGTCCAGTGAATATGCTGTATAAGGAAATGTCAGAATTTTTCAGTGGAGAAATGATCGATTCCCACTCAAATAATCTCCTCTGTGGCTTTCAAATTTTTACCAGTTTATTCCTGAACCTGTTGTGGAGCGGGTGCAACACGGATTTTATTAATTTCATGGTGCCTGAACTTTCTGCTCAGCGGTCTTGATGTAGCCTGGGGCAGCCACTGCAGTCTGTAGCTTGCTTGCCCAGTGTATGCTTCCAAAAAGCAGCAGTGGTTCTCAATGAAATCAATTGAGGGCCCACTTCATGAATTCACCAAGGAGATTCAGGGTCCAAATTCAGAAATTCTATACCCTCTGCCACCCCCAAGCCAATCCCCATCCATAGACTAGACTTTCATCAATTACCTGGGCGCCTGGACTGACTGGGAGAATGCATTCTAAAGCCTGAAACGATCCATCAGTTAGTGTTTGGAGCTTCATTGTACCTCCAAGTGGAAATCTGGCCGTACGTAGCTATGCCTCTGGCTCCTCTCCTAGAAATGCTTTCTTGCCAATTCCTGAAGCCTGTGGGCAGGAGTGGAAAGGGCCAGTCCTTAGTGGGGTGCTCTGTCAGGCCACTGTGGCCATAATGTGCAGAATTCTCCATTTGAGCAAATCTCTCAGCATTAACTGAATCTAGGAGTTGAATCCAAGGAGTTCCTTGGTGGCCCAGGAGTTAGGATTTTGGACTTTTCCCTGCTGGGGCCCGGGTTCAATCCCTGGTCCCTGTTTCCAAACTGAGATCCTGCAAAGCCACATGGCCGAAAAAAAATTCTATTCAGTAGAATAGCTTAGCGTGTAGAGCCGCCACGTTCCATGTGCTTTTCTCATATAAACGTTTTACCAGTGCCCAGTAGTTGCCCAGGAATCCAGCACCCAGTGTACTGGCATGGTTGTTCTGGAGAGAACAACCCTTCTCCATCGCTTAATAGGGTCTCTGTTTATCTGCTTTGGCACGTGAGGCTGCAGGGCTTAGGCCAACAAAAGTCTCATATCAGATGTCAGCTTGCAGACCAGCTGTGGTTCCCCTTGTCATTTGGTACCCAGCTCAGGAGCAGCCCTCAGGGTAGTTATCTTGGTAGAAGGAAAAAAACAGAGACAGAATCATAGAACGTGTCTTCAAGGTTCAACTTGTTTGTGTTGTCTGGTGTTCCCAGCCATCTCATTGGCCCAAACAAGTCTCTAGGACTTTTCCCACCATGCCGTGCTCAGGTATTCTGTGTTCCCTGGAAGTTAGTAGGAATTTCCCATTGACAGTGGAGGTCTTACCGACATCTTCATCCTCACCCAGGATGCCCACCGCTATCTGAGCAGGTGCTGCCACAAAAGCGTCATGGCAACTACACAGCAGCCGGGCTCAGCTGTAGACATCTCTGACTTCGTTCCCTTCTAATAAGACATGAATTTCTCCATATTTCTACTCTCCATGCCCATTCCGTGCCGGTAATTGGACCAGTTGTTCCTTTTCAGCCAGATTTTACTAGAAGTAACTTGGGATTTTCCAGCAGGAGCATTTCCCTAGCAACCGATGACATAAGCACGAGGCCCAAATCCATGCGGAGTTGGGAGGGGCGCCTGTTAATAAGGAGTGATGCCCCGTGTGCGCTCACATCTCTGACCTTCGTAAACCCTGTCTTATAGAGGAGGAGGCTGAGAGCACATCATTGCTTTTTCTAAGAGTCCTTTTGAAGAGGGAAATGTCTCAAGTGTACGTGTTAATAGGCTGATGTGGGAGGCGGTTATATTGGGATGCCTTTAAAAGCCACTTGGAAAACATTTTCTCCCTCTTATCTATCACCTCTCACATCTCTCAGAAGAGTAACACTGAAACCTAATTTTAGCCAGGACTACATCATTTTCTCATTATCTGTTTACAGCCAGAAAAGACTTTTTCCATGGTACAGCTCCTCTCACCAAAAGCTGAACCGTACAATTCCTTTTGTTTTATATCAGCTTTTGATTCTTCCAAGTGTGGATTGTCCGCTGCTGGACTTCTCTGGTTGATCTCTGAAGGCCTCTTCATCCATAAACTTTATTCACAGACTTGGGTTTGACAAGGAGTCTGCCTCTGAGGTTGGATTTGTCTCATGTGAAGTGAAGGATGTCAATTTTCATTCCATTGGCAGAAAATGGAGGCCATATTGAATTCTTTCATTCAACAGATGTTACTGAGTGCTGACTATGTAGCAGGCACAGGAGATACGGCCGTGAACAGATCACATTAAACATAATAGCCAGAAGCATGAGAGGTTGAACATATTTTAAAATAAGAAAAGAGACTTTTCGATAGCTTGATGGAAAAGAAGCTTAAGACTTCCATAGGTGGGAAAGCTGATCCAAGGTGGGCCCTGGAAGGGTCAGCAAGTCAAAAACAGACCAGCCATCACACTGCAAACGATGTCACCCTTTCAGAGAGGGGGTTGTGTGGGCACAGATGTGCCAGCTTGTGCTCACTGTGAAACTAAATCCTGCCCCTTTGAGCTTTCCAGTGTAAAAATTGATTTGCTTCCCAGACGTCACTAGTGGTAAAGAAGCCTCCTGGCGGTGCAGGAGACATGTGTTCGATCCCTAGGTCTGAAAGATCCCCTGGAGAAGGAAGTGGCAACCCACTCCCATGTTCTTGGGGAACCCATGGACAAAGGAGTCTTGTGGATTGCAGAGTCAGACACAACTGAAGTGACTTAGCACACTTACCAAGCTATTGAAAAGATTTGGAGGAGCATTGTAAAGGTCTATGTATCACCTATCAATAGGGTTTCTTCTTTGCACATTTCTTCAGTTAGATTTTCTTGCTTAAATGTTCGCCAGGTTTGCAAACTACGTGGAGGTTGTGGGGAGCACCACAGCTTTTAATTTTAGAAGATCCAGGCTCAAGTCTGAGCTGGGCTGCTTAAGCAAATTACTCCTTTGGACTGGGTTTTCCTGTTGTTAACTTGAGAAAGCTGGGTGGATTTCCTAGATCCCATCCTGGTTTGAAGGCCAGAATTTGCTTTGGAGGATTCTGGGTCCTTCTAGATGCTTGCTGCTTGTTTTGAAGAAAAGCTATGAGAAACCTAGACAGCACAGTAAAAAGCAGAGACATCACTTTGCCAACAGAGTTCCTTATAGTCAAAGCTGTGGTTTTTCCAGTAGTCCTGTACAGATGTGAGATTTGGACCTTGAAGAAGCCTGAGTGCCAAAGAATCAATGCTTTCAAACTGTGATGCTGGAGAAGACTCTTGAGAGTCCCTTGACAGCAGGGAGATCATACCAGTCAATCCTAAAGGAAATCAACCCTGAATATTCATTGGAAAGACTGATGCTAAAGCTGAAGCTCCAATACTTTGGCTACCAGATGGGAAGAGCCAACTCATTGGAAAAGACCCTGATGCTGGGAAAGATTGAGGGCAGGAGGGGAAGAGGGTGACAGAGGATGAGACTGTTAGTGGCGTGAGTTTGAGCAAACTCTGGGAGATGGTGAAGGACAGGAAGGCTTGGCATGCTGAGTCCATTGGGTCTCAAAGACTTGGACACAACTGAGCCACTGAACACCAACAGGTCCTTCTAGAGCCTGAAACTTGTGTAGAGGGCACAGATTTCCCATGAGAGTTGTGAGACTGTGGACACTTAAATTTGGGAGGCATGTACCATGACTTCAGCCCTGAACTTGGGAGCTAGAACAGGGCTGCAGAAACCTCTCTTTCTCTCTTGAAAGTTCCATCTCTATTGGAAGCACCTGAGAGGAAGGAAGAGGTGGAGCCTCAGGGGAAGGTAGAGGAGAGTGTGAGGCTGTATTGTTTGAACACCAACTGTTAGGCATTAACCTCTCTGCGGAATTAGAATAATAATGTGGAGTCCTCCTCCCCCTTAGGTCTTCAAGGAGTGGTGTTAAAGAGGTGTGTTTTATCTGCTTAGTAACTGTTTATAAAACCCCAGTGTAGGAGAATCTAGGTGCCGGTTTCTTTGTACTTGACTTCTTGACAAGTGGAATGACTGACTAGTTCCAAAGCCTGGATTGCTGTGGGTGAGATGCGGAGCGAGGCCCTGCCTTGGAGCCACCTGGAGACAAGCTGGCAAAAGGCATCCTTTTCTATGGAGTGACTCATGTTACCAACTGTGAGTTGAAATGAGGCTTCGATGGACCATTCTCCATCATCAAGGGAATGTCACCACCTTGCCATCTGCTTTCGGCTGTCAGCAGACCTGAGGCGCCACGCAGCTCTGCTTCTTCTAAAGCTAATCTAGGCCTCATTTGACTGAAGCAGTCTTCCTTCCTACGTTTCGTTTGCTAAACGGTGGTGATGATACCCACTTCTCCCAATACCACACTTGTTGTTGGCTGGATTCTAGCTCTCTTCGCAGCCTTGTCCTGTCTGTTGGGGAAAGGTTTGTTTTAAAGAAACAGTTGTTTCAGTGTCTTGGCGTGAGTGGATTCAGGGAGGAGCCGGGTTCACTATGGTGATCAGATCATCATGTGTTGTTTTGAGGATTAGGTTTGTCTGGACCGTCACCCTTACTTCCTGAGATTGATGGCTGTAGAAAGGACGAATGTCACAGACGCGCCAAGAAGCGTCTTAGAAACCGATTCCTGGCTCAGTAGCGGGGGCGCTCCCGCTGTGTGGTCTGTGGTGGTGGTTCCGTCGCTAGGCCACGTCCCGACTCTTCGCCACCCGTGGACCGCATGCAGCACGCCAGGCTTCCCTGTCCTTCACTGTCTCCCGGAGTTTGCTCAGATTCATGTCCATTGAGTCGGGGACGCTTTTGGAATCATAAACTAGATGCTGCAGGCTTGGTTTTTACTGTTGGCTGTAGGGGCCGCATTGCCCCCATTTAATGGCCTTTGCCCCCAAGATGTTAGACATCATGTTAATTTGCTTCTGCTCCACGTGTAAAGTAGAAACCCCTGACTTACATAGGAAGGCTGGGGAGAACTGGTGAGAGGATGGTGCCCCAGTGCCACTCCCGGGGGGCAACTGCTATCTGCCTGAATGACCCAGGGCCCGTTTGGCCGGGACCTCCTCCCCTCCATCCACAGCGCCCGCCTTCAGGTCATACTGCTGCCTGCTTGCAGCCCTGCCTTCTCAGGGCGTCCGGTGGGGGAAAGAGAGCTCTCCCCCGCCACCGTCTCCAGTATTCGCTCCAGGACAAGCTTGAAAACTGCCTACTTGGAGGGCTTTTTCACATTTTTAAAGTTAAGGCCGACTTTCCGGAGCCTGCTCAGCATCCTGCCAGGTATCTTATCTTATTCAAATATCCTAATTGCTGCTCAGGCTTCAGCTGCACATCAGCCTACCACCCAACTGACAAAATAGACCTTCACCTGAGGGCCTCATTATGCTTCCTGCCTGTGCATCAGGACAAAAATACCTCCCCAATACCTGCTCGACATCCCGGGCTTCCAAGTGACAAACAAATAATTGGGTGAAACAAACCCTGGGTGCTGAGCAGCTGCCATCGGTGTCGGAACCCAGAGGAGTCGGTGGCAATAACGTCACGGCGCTGCCTGGTTCGTGTCAGAGCAAATCTTTGAACAGTGGGTAGCGCTGACACCAGAGAATGACAGCTTTGGAAATGGCGTGCTAGTTACCGCGGCGAGAGAGGCCGCTCACGGAGACCGTGACAAGCAGCTGTCATTTCCATACAGGTGAGCAACTGACATCCCAGCGCGGGGAGGGCGGCTGGCAGGTAAGGTGGGACTGTGGAGCGAGGAGTCGAGAGTGCTGGGGACCCTTCTCGTGGGTGGAGACACTGGCCTTGGAGCACACACCCATGCCCCCAGGTCTTCTCTGTTGTTCCTGTAGAGCTCATCTGAGAAAGGGCTGTGGGATACAGTATCAGCTTTAAAAAAATTTTTTTTAAATTTCCTTTTGGCTGTGCTGGGTCTTCATTGCTGCGTGTGGGCTTCCTCCAGGTGCAGCACATGGGAACTGTTCTCTAGCTGCGGTACAGGGGCTTGTCACTGTGGTGGCGTCTCCTGTTGCGGAGCACAGGCTGCAGGAGCTCTGTCTCATAGACTTAGCTGTCCCAAAGCACGTGAAGTCTTTTGTGAACAGGGATCGAACCCGTGTCTCTTGTGTTGGCAGGCGGATTCTTAACCACTGGACCACCAGGGAAGCCCCCAGTGTCAGCTTTTGAGGATATGACCAAGGCCGGGCTGACAGCCCCGTGCCCAGCCTGGCATGCCTAAAGAACATTCGCAGGTCAAATCTCTGCCCTCCTCACCTGCTTGATATGTCATGGCTGGTTTCCAACCCCGTACTCAGTTCCGTAGACTCTTAATTTCATAGTCTCTGCTGATAAGGAGCTCACTCACCATTAGAAGGAATAGATCAGATGGAATTCAAGTGCAGGATCAAGTCTAGATAGTTCTCAAAGTGCGGTCTCCGAACCAGTACTATCAGCATCCCCTGATGCTGTTAGACATGCAGACTCTCTTGCAGCAGGGATCCCCAACCTCCAGGCCATGGACTGGTACCTCCTGTCAGATCAGCGGCAGCATTAGATTAGAAATAAGTACACAATCAATGTCGTGCAGTTGAATCATCCTGAAACCACCCCTCCCTCCCATATGTGTGTGAAAAAACCATCTTCCATGAAACCAGCCAAGAAAAGTTGGGAACCACAGCTCTACAGGATCAGAAACTCGGACTGTGGCCCAGTAGGCTGTTTAGACCAAATCCTCCAGGTGCTTCTGATGTGGGTGAACCACTGGGCTAGATCAGGAAAGCACGTTTGCTGGTAGGGTTTCTGTGAATGCTCAGATGACCCACGAATCCCTGGGCGAGATCCATACTCCTCTTGACCGTGGAATAAGTCTGTTTTTCATGGGCAGCTTTATATTTATTTATTTGTAATACCAGATACAGTGAATCTGTTGAAAGTAACCGTGTGGCCCTCCCATTGAACTCGGCTGTTGTCTTTGCCTTGGATTTCCGTGCCCCACTCTCCACAGCCTGGTGGACAGGACTCCTCCTGAAAAGGGTGCTGTTTAGATGCGAGGCCTACAGTCAGTGCTACATGCTGACCTGATGCTCTCTTATCTAGGTGGGGTTTGGAACCATGACCCTGGGCCAGTGTTTACACCATAGCCCGCTGAGCTAGCTTACTTAACTGCTTCTGAAAGACAGACTGTTCCATCTAGTTCCTGCCTGGCAAATACTGGCTGGCCATCTGTATGAAGGGTCATCACAGCACGAAATAGCCACATCGTGCACAGATGTGCCATGATGATAAATAACTTATTTTGTAAACAAAGTATCATGTAAATTCTTTATAAAATGTCAGTAGCCAGGAATGTAGAATAATGGACAGCAGTGTTTTGAAATATTTTTTCCCTTTCATGCAAAATATTAGAACATTTTCAGACTGTAAAATTATCTCTAAGTTGGGTTCCCCTCCCACCTAAATGTAGTACCTAAATATTAACGCTTTTCCAGGTTTCCTTTAAGGGTACTGTTTGTCGCTTAGTCGTGTCCAGCTCTTTGGGACTGCGTGAACCGTAGCCGCCAAACTCTTGTCCATGAGATTTCCCAGGAGAAATACTGGCGTGGGTTGCCATTTCCTTTCTCCAGGGGCTCTTCCTGACCCAGGGATTGAACCTGTGTCTTCTGCATTGGCAGGCAGATTCTTTACCACTGAGCCTCCTGGCAAGCCCCCTCCTTCAGGAATAGGCATCTCCTAAGACGAGATGTGTTGTAGCAGTGGTTCTCAAACTGGAGCGTGCGTCAGTTACCTTGAGAGGCACCTTGCTGGTCCCACCACAGAGTTTCAGTGTGTCTTGGGTCAGGCTCAAGAACTGGTTGAAGGTTCTTGCATGCCTAACACGTAGTCAGGTGATGACAGTTTTTATGGTACTGAGATCACACTTTGGGATTCTTGTGTGTGAAGACTTTCTCCAGGAAAGCTCTTCTAAATATCTTTTTCACTCATGAACATCTGAATGAATGTTGGTTCAAAGTCATATATCTTTACATGGGAAAGGAAATGTATGATGGTGGTTTAATCTCTAAGTCATGTCCAACTCTTGCGACCCCATGGACTGAAGCACTCCAGGCTCCTCTGTCCATGAGATTACCCAAGCAAGAACACTGGAGCTGGTTGCCATTCCCTTCTCCGGGGATCTTCCTGGCCCAGGGACTGAACCCATGTCTCATGCATTGCAAGCACTGAAATGCAGGTAGGAAAGTAAATTCAGTATTACCACAGATCCACATCAGGAACTTTAAAAAAAAGTGACGTTGTCAAACTTAAGGATAGAAACCATTAGAATGAATGAATTCCCAAATGTACCCATTATCCAGATTTGTATTTATCAAGATTTTGCCTGTGCCAGGGCTTAGTTGCAGCACGTGGGATCTTCAGTCTCTGTTGCGGCCTGCCAGATCTTTAGCTGTGGCATGTGAGATCTAGTTTCTCAACCAGGGATGAACCCAGGACCCCTGCATTGGCAGCATGGAGTCTTAGCCACTGGAACAGCTGGGGAAGTCCCAAGGGATGGGACGCTTTAGAGCCCATGTCAAGTATCATGTCATTTCACCCCTACATACTTCAGTGCACTCTATTAAAAAAATTTTTTTTTCCATAAATAGTAACAAAGCAAACGATAATTCCCCAGTGTCATCAGATGCCCATCTCTTATCCCATCTCTCTGATTGTCTCACAAGTGTCATTTTATATGACCTATCAGAATACAAACCGGGGTCGAGTCCTACTTGTCTTAATTGAGAACCATCCACCCACTCCCCGGCCTCCCATTCGCTTCAAGTCAGTGACTTGATGCAGAAACCAGGTCAGCTGCTCATTAACCATCCCACATTCAGGAAGCCCTTGTGGCATCATTGAGTTTATTCTCCAGTCCCATGTCTTTGCTGCAAATGGAAGTTGACCCCAGAGCTTTGACCAGATTCAGGTTAGACGTTTGCGGAAGTAAACTCCATAGGCGTCACTGTGAGCTTCATGTTGCCTCACGTCCGATACTCACAGTATATGGATGACCGAGTGCTAATGATGCCAGGATGGTTCAGGAAGTTCAGGTTCAGCAGCTAGATCCCTGCGTCGTCAGCATCCCCCTCAGCCTTTCATCTGATGCTTTCCTGTATTACTGATCCTTGCCTCGTCCAATATTTCCTTAGAAGTGGTAAAGCGGTGGCTTTTCTACCATCCTCCACATTTATTGGCTGAAATTCTGTGCAATGAGCTTTCCTTCATCATCTGGACTTCTCTGAAGTGAGGTGAAAGTCACTCAGTTGTGTCTGACTCTTTGCGACCCCATGGACTATAACCCGCCCAGCTGCTCCATCCATGGGATTTTCCAGGCAAGAATACTGGAGTCGGTTGCCATTGCCTTCTCCAGGGAATCTTCCTGATCCAGAGATCAAACTGGGGTCTCCTACATTGCAGGCAGATTCTTTACTGTCTGAATCACCACTTCTTTGAAAGTGAAAGCTCAGTCGTATCCGACTCTTTGCAACCCCATGGACTGTAGCCTACCAGGCTTCTCCGTCCATGAGATTTCCCAGACAAGAATACTGGAGTGGGTTGCCATTTCCTTCTCCAGGAGATCTTCCCAACCCAAGGATTGAACCCGGGTCTCCCACATTGTAGGCAGACGCTTTACCATCTGAGCCACCAGGAAAGTCACTTCTTTGATTACCCTCAAATATAATCAAAGGAAAAGCAAGATAAATGCTTACTTCTTTCTAGTTGCAAGTTATCAGAGCTAGAAGTTGGGGTCAGATCAGGAGTTTTATTAGCACATCTGTACCATCTCTGTTTGTGGTATTCTTACCATAGGTCTAACCCATGTTTTTAATTCATTAAAAATAAATTCTTATGTGGTTTGTGCTTATCAGTGAAAGAGACAAAATGTCTAAAAAGTTAGAATGCTATGTGAAAGCATCAGATGAGCTTACACACATGCGTGCATGCTAAGTCTCTTCAGTCAGTCTGACTCTTTGCAACCCCATGCACTGTAGCCCTCCAGGCTCCACGTCCTTGGGATTTTCCGAGCAAGAATACTGGAGTGGGTTGCCATGCCCTTGTCCAGAGGATCTTCCCGATCCAGAGATCAAACCCAGGTCTATTATGTCTCCTGCATTGGCAAGCAGATTCTTTACAACTAGCGCCACCTGGGAAGCCCAAGTTTACACACGTGTATAAATTTAAAGTCCTTCCCGTCTGTCACAACTCTGTTCAGATGCCACATCCTCCAGGAATCCCTCCAGCCTCCCAAGATTTGAACACTTGGCCCAGTCTTTCCTACTAAAATCTCAGATGCAGCTGTTATCCCTTCTTTGAAGTCTCACCCCATTTCACATTAACCAGCAGGGTGCTTTGTATACGATAGGGGCTCAGTTTCTGATGCTTGAACCTCAGCAAATTGAAAATGCAATATCCTAAAAATGACTTTAAACCTTGAGGTTTAGGTTGTAACCAGAGAGTCTGATGAAAGAAAATAAGGAGAAGGCTGGACCTCACTTGATCTATTCAGCCCACATGGCCTTCTTATTAGATAATCTGATGGTCCCAGGTGGGTATCTTCCAGAAGAGGAGCAGGAGGCTGCCCATGTGCTTTGACTGCTGAGAACAGGCCAGGGACCTCCCTGTGCTGATACGTTAGTTCACATGGTAGCCCAGCCACATAAGTGTCTCACGGTGAGAACACTGCCCTGTGACTGTAGGGGCAAAGCCACCCCATGTGTCCCAACTCCCCAGCCTCCCCATCTTCCACGCCAGCCCAGTCTCCAGTTTGGTAAATTACAAAATGAGTCTTATTGGGACTTCCCTGGGGGTCCAGTGGGTAAGACTTCACCGTCCAGAGCAGGGCCTGAGGGTTCGATCCTTGGTCAGGGAACAAAGCTCCCACATGCCCCGGGACCAAAAAACTGAAACATAAAACAGGAGCAATATTATAACAATTTCAATAAAGACTTTTAAAATGGCCAACATCCAAAAAAAAGGGGGGGAGGAGCCTCTTGTTGACAACACAGTTTCTCAGTCAGCCCACACCATCTGTAGTCTGTTTGGAAAGAGTACCCGGTCTGCATTTCTAGCCTGGGAGCGCGGATGGAGACGCTGGACACACCGGAGCAGCAGGCTTGGGTCTGTCATCCACGCGGTGTCACGGCAGCTTTAGTGCGGCACTTACCGTCACCTCCCGTGCCTACGCTTTGTAGAGTTAAAGAACTGGAGCGTTATACCCATGCCTGGTTAAAAGTAAACAGGAGTACATATATACAATGGGATATTACTCTACCATAAAAAGGAACGAAATTGGGTCATTTGTAGTGACGTGGATAGATCTAGAGTCTGTCATGCAGAGTGCAGTAAGTCAGAGAAAAACAAATACCATATATTAATGCATATATATGGAATCGAGAGAAATGCACTGATGAACCTATTTGCAGGACAGAAATAGAGATGCAGAGGTAGAGAGCCGACTTGTGGACACAGGGCGGAGGGGAGCGGCTGGGGCAGACTGTGTTCACACTACCACGTGTACACCCATGTGTAAATGAGCTAGCCAGTGGGAGGCTGCTGTGTGTAACACAGGGAGGCCAGCTGGGTGCTCAGTCGTGACCTGGAGGGGTGAGGTGGGTGGAAGCCTCAAGAGGGAGAGGATAACGTGTACAGAGATCTGATTCACGTAGTACACCAGAAATGAACATTGTAAAGCAACTGTCCTCCAATTAAAAGCGTAAAAAAATATTTACTTAAAAATATATTTTTAAGTAAACAGGTGAAGCTCGAAAGAAATGATGGGGCAGCAGAGAAGACTGGAAATCTTAGTAATGTTATTAAAACTGTCCCCTCTCTCTTTGAGAGTCTTCCCTGATGGCTCAGAGGGTAAAGTATCTGCCTGGAATGCAGGAGACCAGGCTTCGATCCCTAGGTGGGGAAGATCCCCTGGAGAAGAGAATGGCAACTGACTCCCGTATTCTTGCCTGGAGAATCCCATGGCAAGAGGAGCCTGGTAGGCTACAGTCCACAGGGTTGCAAAGAGTCAGACACGGCTGAGCAACTTCACCTCACCTCTCTTTTTGAGTGTCTTAGAACCTGTCACTTTATGTTACAAAATGATCCTTGGTGTGGGGCACGTATTTGTACAAGGCAGGGAGAGGACGTGGATTTGCTGGTGCGAGAGCACTGGTTGACTGGTTCTTTTTAAACCCAGAGCCCAGCCTTGAGTTTCGGGTGGCAGAAGTACAAGAAATTCCTGCTCTTATCCATTTTCATGGAGCTGTCTTTTCCCTGAAAGAGCCTCAGACCCTTCCCAGCCGTTCACACCTGATGCTGGTCGTTGGTTCTGTGTGCCCGTCCGCCGCCGGGCGATGAGGCCTTTCTGGGCAGAGTATCACTGTCCAGACACTTTCATTCTTTTCTGTGTAACAAATACGTAGAACAAGAAGAAACAAACTCACAGATTCACAGAAACAAACGAACGGTTCCCAGTGTGGAGAGGAGCAAGAGGAGGCAGGGGGTTCAGAAGCACACCCTGCC
Source organism: Madoqua kirkii (assembly GCA_006408675.1). Taxonomy (NCBI): domain Eukaryota; kingdom Metazoa; phylum Chordata; class Mammalia; order Artiodactyla; family Bovidae; genus Madoqua; species Madoqua kirkii. The sequence continues at coordinate 15,514 of SJYC01003062.1, read as the reverse complement.
GTGTGTAAAACCAGTAAGCCACAGAGATAGGTTGTCCTGCACAGGGAATAGAGCCAATAGTTTATAATAACTTTAAAGGGAGTGTAATCTCTAAAAAAAATTTCTGTGTTGTGACCTGGAAATAACATGATGCCCTCTAAACCAGCTATACCTCAATTTAAACAGAAGAAGAAGAGATGGGAAAAGAGGGCAACAGAGAGCCGTCTCACTTGCGAAGTGCAGCTGTTCCCAGAGGGCGCTGGGCTCTTGCCTTCCTCCCTGCGGGCCTCCAGAGTCAGACTGTCCATCCGAGCTCACCCCCTGACCCCCGTCTTTGCCCCCTTCAGCAGCCTTTCCTTTTCTACTTTTCTGCTTATTTCCTTCCATCTTTTAAGAATAAACAGAGCTTAAAAAAAAATAGCAATAACAGCAAAAATATAAATGATGACTGTAGCCCTGCTGTTGCTTTAGGACCTTAAAAGAAGAGTTTAAAAAATTTATTTTACTGAAGTATGGTTGATTTACAATGTGTGTTAATGTCTGCTGTATAGTAGAGTGACTCAGTCATACATCCATATATATAGAGAGAGAGACACACGCATTCTTTTTCATATTCTTTTCCATTATGGTTTAGCACAGGATATTGACCATAGCTTCCCAGGTGGTGCTAGTGGTAAAGAACCCACCTGCCAGTACAGGAGACATAGGAGATAGGGGTTCGATCCCTGGGTCGGGAAGATCCCTGGAGGAGGACATGGCAACCCACTCCATGCCTGGAGAATCCCGTGGACAGAGAAGCCTGGAGGGCTGCAGTCCATGGGGTCACAAAGAGTCGGACACGACTGAAGCGACTCAGCACGCGTGTGCTATACAGAAGGACCTTGTTGTTTTTCCATCCCGTACATAATAGTTTGAATCTGCTAATCCCGAAATTCCCAATCCATCCCTCCCTACCCACCTCCCCCTTGGCAATCAGAAGGCTGCTCTCTGTGTCTCAGACACTCCCTTTTTGATACCTTTGTCTTATCCCCTCTTGTAAAATGCTTTGCATCTGCATCTCTTTTGACTCGGTAACTTGCTCTCCAGACCAGGACACATTTGAAAGGGAAACAGACTGCTATTAATGATGACTTTGAGACCACAAGCCTAACCGTGGACTGTCCATGCACACCCGGGTTTGTGACCCCCTGCTTACAGTCCAAGTTCTTCACAGTTTGTGGAAGTGCCCTAATGCCTTAGCTGTGGCTGTTAACATTTACTGAGTACTCAAAGGAGCCGGCTTTGTTCTCATCACTTTGTATGGATTAACTCCTGGGACCCTCAGGCCCTTTCTAGGTAGATAGTATTATTCCTACCACTTTGATTCTGGAGGAACTGAGGTGCAGGGAGGCTGAGCCAGTCTCGAGTCACCCTGGGTCACACCCCTGGTCTAGTGTCTTGTCCTCATTCCCAGCCGCTTCAGCCCCCAGACAGAGGTCAGCTGTCCTATATCCTTGGAGATGTTTGCAGCAGAGTTTTCCTAATGTCTCCGGAATTCAAAGGAATGTACAGTGTAAAAAAAAGTGTACACCTTCTGAGTGTTTCTTTAGGGTCACCTAGCTATAAAGGGCTTCTTAACTGGTGGGAAATACTTATTCCTCTTCTCAAATTGCAAGTAGGGCCTGCCTTAGAGCAGGCCAGAGCGATACTCAATCACTGTGATTCTGAAAACATAAAGTTTAAAAACAAAAGGAAAAGCCAGTTATACCCCACAAAGGTGAAAGTCTATTTTTTCTTCTAGGTTGTTTTTTTCCCCCCACTATATTTTCATCCCTGGTGGTAATTTAAGATGGTGTTACTTATGGGTGGGACTTAGCCTGGGGACCAGATATTAAGCTGTAAAGTTCTTTCTTTCTTTCTTTTTTAAGACTTTTTGATGTGGACCATTTTAAAAGTCTTTATTGAATTTGTTACAGCATTGCTTCTGATTTTTTTTTTGGTGCTTTAGCCACAAGGTATGTAGGATCGTCGCTCCCCAGCTAGGGATGGAACCCACATCCCCTGCATTGGAAGGCAACGTCTTAGCCATTGCACCGCTAGGCTGTCAAGTTCTCGATCTGAGACAGGAAATTAGAGTTTTATCCTATAAAAAGCTCAGTCGCCTCCTGTCTCCAGCCTCTTGTCCCATTTCCCCTTTCCCTCTCTCCTTTGCTGCACCTCCCCCCGCCACCACCCCCACTTTAAAAAGCAGTCAGAAAACTTTTCCTGCCAAAATCTGAATCATGACCTGCATGGAGTTGATGCAGACAGATCCCAGGTTCACCATGAGGCTTTTCTTTTTTTATGCCATCAGGCTGACAGGGATTTATTGAAACCTAAACTCATTTTGTTTGCTCAAATGTTCACAAGACTCAAGAATTTAAGGAGGTGCGAAGTGCTCCCACTGCCTCAGGGAATCCTGTTGGGGTATGAGCATCAGTGAGGCAGGCTGGTCGCAAAGTCAAAGTCGCAAGTCACCAGGTCAGGCTGCTGGGACGGAGCCGGGGTGGAGAGGGCTGTTGGGCGGTGCTCAGCTGCTCCAGGGCCTTCACCCTTCTCCCTTCAGACAGGCTCCCGTGGCTTGGTAGGATCGCTTTGTTGTCATGTTTAAGAAACCCACTCACTCACTCTCACTGCCCTTCTCTCTTCTCTCGGCCCTGCCTCCCTCTGGAAAGGTACTGGTCTTCTTTTTCTTTAACTTTTCATTTTATTTCGGAGTATAGCCAGTTAACAATGTTCTAATGCTTTCAGGTGGACAGCAAAGGAATTCAGCCTTATGTACATTAAGTGTCCATTCTCCCGCAAACTCTCCTCCCATCCAGGCTGCCATGTAACATTGAACAGAGTTCTCTGTGCTCTGCAGTAGGACCTTGTTGGTATCCGTTTTAGATATAGCAGTGTGTACATGTCCATCCCATAGTGAACTCTGGGAGTTGGTGATGGACAGGGAGGCCTGGTGTGCTGTGATTCATGGGGTCGCAAAGAGTCGGACACGACTGAGCGACTGAACTGAAGCGTGTGCCAACTGGCATCTGGCTGTGCCCTTAGTCTGCATTCTAAGATGTACAAAGGTCTTGCAAGTCTGGTGGTGTCATCGCTTCACAGGGACTCTGAGAGGTGACCTCCGGTTACCCTGGCTGATGTGTTGAAGCTGGAATCTCATTCAGTGGTCCACCTGCCCGCTGACCTGAGGGCCTCCTTGTGTTGGGCCTTGTGCTAAGACAGTGGGCATTAAGGTGGACAGGACTTTGTTCTCGGCAGCTTATTGTCTGGTCAGGGGAGATGTGTATAAGAGACAGACTCTGCACGCTAGCACGCAACATGAGTTCATTCTCTTGGTCTGTAAATCTGTTTCTGGTTGGTATTTCTTTTCAGATTCCACATGTAAAGGATGGCGTACGACATTTCTCCTTCATTGTCTGACTTCCTTCACCCAGTATGACAGCCTCTAGGTCCATCTGCGTTGCTGCAGATCATTTCATTGCTTTCAGTGGCTGAGCAGCGCTCCATATATAGCTATGCACCACGCCGTCTTTGTCCATTCCTGTCCCGATGGGTATTCCGGTGGTTTCCATGTCTTGGCTGTTGTAAACAGTGCTGCGGTGAACATTGGGGGCATCCTTTTGGACCACGTTTTTCCCTAGGTATATGCAGATTTCTTTTCTTTTTTTTTTCCTGGGTCTTCCCAGGTGGCACTAGTGGTAAAGAACCCGCCTGCCAGTACAGGATACATAGGAGATGGGGGTTCGATCCCTGGGTCCGGAAGATCCCTGGAGGAGAGCACAGCAACCTGCTCTAGTCTTTTTGCCTAGAGAATCCCATTGACAGAGGAGCCTGGCATATGGTCCCTAGACTTGCATAGAGTCAGACGTGACTGAGACAACTTGGCATGCACGCACAGGTACAAGGTCGTACGGTACGTTTATTTTCAGTTTTTTAAGAAATCTCCATACTGTTCTCCTCACTTCCCTGGTGGTAAAGAACCCACCTGCCAATGTAGGAGACATGGGTTCAATCCCTGGGTCAGATAGATCCCTTGGAGAAGGAAATGTATAGCCACTCCAGTATTCTTGCCCAGGAAATCCCATGGACAAAGGAGCCTGGTGGACTATAGTCCACAGGTTTGCAAAAGAGTCAAATACAACTTAGTGACTCAGCAACAACAACAATACTGTTCTCTGTAGTGACTGTAACAATTTACATTCTCACCAACAGTGTAGGAGAGTTCCCTTCTCTCCACACCCTCTCCAGCATTTATCATTTGTGGATTTTTTGATGATGGCCATTCTGACCTGAACTGAACTGAAGCATGTGCCAGCTGAGGTCTCATTGTAGGAGAAAAGTATTGTTCCTATCCCTCCGCCAGACTCTTCCACGAAGAATCCCTTCTCCCTCCCTGTGTCTCAGCAGCCCAAGTCTGCTAACCCTCTTAGAACTGCTGTTGGGCTTTCGGTAGCTGAGGAATTCCTTTTAAATCCCTTCCAACCTAGCACCTTTGCGTAACACAGCTCATTTCTCTACCTTGCTGAGAAAAGCTTGCTATGAAGAACTTTCCCGTGTAAGGGCGATCAGTTCCAGCTCACATTTCTCCTGATGGAAGGAATTCAGGCAGGCGTCATGAAGAACCAGTTCACCCTTCGTAAAGGAGAGACCAGCAAAGGAGTATTTTTGAGATAACATGAAAAGTACAAGGGAAAAAAAAAAGAAAAGTACAGTCTCCAGTCTCATTACATACATACATCTGGATGATTTTGGTTGAAAGTGAAAACCTCTTAGACTTCTCAGCATCAAGGATTTTTAAAACATGGACTTAACCTAATAGTAACAGTGATAGTTCCATTTGCAAAGTACCAAGCATGTGCCAAAATCACTGCAGATGGTGACTGCAGCCATGAAATTAGAAGACGCTTACTCCTTGGAAGAAAAGTTATGACCAACCTAGATAGCATGTTGAAAAGCAGAGACATTACTTTGCCAACAAAGGTCCGTCTAGTCAAGGCTATGGTTTTTCCAGTGGTCGTGTATGGATGTGAGAGTTGGACTGTGAAGAAGGCTGAGCACCGAAGAATTGATGCTTTTGAACTGTAGTGTTGGAGAAGACTCTTGAGAGTCCTTTGGACTGCAAGGAGATCCAACCAGAAGGAGATCAGGCTTGGGATTTCTTTGGAAGGAATGATGCTAAAGCTGAAACTCCAGTACTTTGGCCACCTCATGCGAAGAGTTGACTCATTGGAAAAGACTCTGATGCTGAGAGGGACTGGGGGCAGGAGGAGAAGGGGACAACAGAGGATGAGATGGCTGGATGGCATCACGGACTCAATGGATGTGGGTCTGAGTGAACTCTGGGAGTTGGTGATGGACAGGGAGGCCTGGTGTGCTGTGATTCATGGGGTCGCAAAGAGTCGGACACGACTGAGCGACTGAACTGAAGCGTGTGCCAACTGGCATCTGGCTGTGCCCTTAGTCTGCATTCTAAGATGTACAAAGGTCTTGCAAGTCTGGTGGTGTCATCGCTTCACAGGGACTCTGAGAGGTGACCTCCGGTTACCCTGGCTGATGTGTTGAAGCTGGAATCTCATTCAGTGGTCCACCTGCCCGCTGACCTGAGGGCCTCCTTGTGTTGGGCCTTGTGCTAAGACAGTGGGCATTAAGGTGGACAGGACTTTGTTCTCGGCAGCTTATTGTCTGGTCAGGGGGAGTCAGATAGTGACTCCAGGGCTGTTGAACCATGACCCGTTTTCTCAGGTGAAGTTTTTCCTCATTTTTTTTCAATTTTTATTACGTTATATTATTGCAAACCTGTAGAGATGGTGAAAGAATACAATAAATACCTGTATATTCTTGGTGTGGATCCACCAATTCTTAACATTTTGCCACATTTGCTTCTTTTTTTTTTTTTTTTGCTAAATCATTTCAAAGTGAAAGGTATCAGAATATTTCAGTATTCACCTCCTGCATTTTTCTGTGTAACGTCAGTATCATTATCAGACTTAAGAAAGTTAACCGTGATTCCATATTGAACTACCCTTCTATTCGTGATTTACTTTTACTTTCGGCTGTGCTGGGTCTTCGCTGCCGTGCGGGCCTTCTCTGCTTGCAGCGCATGGGCCTCCCACTGCACTGGCTTCTCGTTGCAGAGCACCGGCTCTAGGGCGCTCGAGCTTCAGTAGTGATGGTGCCTGGGCTCAGTAGCTGCGGCTCCCGGGCCTTAGAGCAGCAGACGCAGTAGTGTGGCACACAGGCTTAGCTGCTCGACAACTCGTGGAACCTTCCCGGATAAGGGCTCAAACCCGTGTCTCTTGCATTCGGAGGCATATTCTTCACCACTGAGCCAAGAGCAGCCCTGAACTGTCCTTGGTTGCTTCTAAAGAGAGGGTGGGTGGGTGTGTGTGTGTGGGTGGGTGTGTGTGTGTGTGTGTCCTTGGTTGCTTCCGAAGAGAAAGTATGTGTGTGTGAGAGTAGTACCCTTTTTTTTTTCTTTTTTGAGTCACTACATTATGAATTGCCTCATGGTGACATTTAACTCGTCACCAATAACTTAATTTTTTAAACCCTTTTCTGTCTGCTTTTACATTCCTTTAACTGATGAGCCCCATTCACTTAGCCATTTCTCTTGGGTATTTGGAAGTAGCTGCTTTGCATGCGTAAAATAACCATAGAAAGAGACAAATGAAAGTGTTAGTTGCTCAGTCACATCTGACTCTTTGTGACCCCGTGGATGTAGCTGGCCAAGCCCCTCTGTTCATGGAGTTCTCCAGGCAGCAGTACTGGAGTGGGTAGCCATTCCCTTCTCCAGGGGATCTTCTCAACCCAGGGATCGAACCTGGGTCTCCTGCACTTCAGGTGGATTCTTGACCGTCTGAGTCACCAGGGAACCCCATGAAGAGACAACGGCCTTGGCATTTGTGTGCTGCGTGTTTGCTATATTTTATGAGCTATAAATAATTACAACTTAGATGAGCTTTTGGAGCTCCAGATTCCACTGGAGTTTGAGGATTCCCTCCCCACCCTCTAAATTTGCAGAGATTAGTTTGTAGTTGCTATCAGCCCTGAAACTGGCAGGATGCTTAAGGCATAATCTTTTCATTAAAAAAGGATTTAACTAATTAGACTTGACTATGAAGCTGACAGGTTAATTGATAAGGGAAGTGGGGCTCAAGAACCCGTAAGGCGGGTGCAAGTGTCCTTTAAATTTAAATCATTATGATCCCTGCTGAAACATTATTCTTTACATTAACTTTAAAAAGTTTTCTGTGCCTATCGCCTTAACAAACCAGAAAACCAATATCCCTTGCAAATTCTCAAAAGATCTATAACATGTTCATGTGTTAATATTTTAGATCCAAACTCTTGTGGATTTCAGAGAGACTTAAAGGGTCAGGTCTTTAATTACTGTCTTATTTTTGAAGATTTAGTGAGCATGGACATGTTTTATCATGTAACTTAGCTTTCATAAACTAACTTTTCACTTCAACTTATTTAAATGTAATCTGTTCTAAAATAAAGTTGAAAGTGTATGAAAAGTGGAAATGTTAGTTGCTCAGTTTTGTCCGACTCTTTACAACCCCACGGACTGTAGCCCGCCAGACTCGCCCATTTATGGGATTTTCCAGCATACTGGAGTAAGGAATGGGTAGCCATTCCCTTCTCCAGGGATCTTCCTGACCCAGGAATTGAACCTGGGTCTCCCATACTGCAGGCAGATTCTGGATCCCCATTAAAGCCAGTAACTTGGTCACATATCAGAAGCAGGAGTTGAGAAAATCAGATTTCTTGAATCACCTGCACTGAGGATGCTTTTTTTTTTTCTTCCTCTCCTTATAATATATAAGATATATATGTGCTTGTGTGCTTTCTCAGTCTCAGTCGTGTCGGACTCTTTGCGATCCCATGCCCTTTCCCCTAATCTACCCTTAGTCATGGTAACAAGATGTGCCTTTTGGAACTCTTGTCTGAGTTCACATACATGCCCCTCCAGCTTGAACATTGCAAACAACATTTTAGCACCTTTGGGTCTCTGTTTCATAGTTAAACTGGGAGACATCAAGTACACCTCCAAAGACCTTAAAGATGGGAGAGTTTTACTGACCCAATCATAGATCTTCTAGGGCACTTGGAGGCTCAGAGAGACCAAGGAAGCTGCCCAGGGCCAGTGCTGGTGAATGGCACCCTTGAGTTTGGCAGGACTCCGGCCCCACCCTATTGAAGGAGTACTTCCCTTGAGTCAGACAGACAGCAGGCATTTGAGTGGATACTATATAAATTTCCTGTACAAAGTACTTTTGGACATTTAAAGGAAATAAAAGGCTCAGGTTCCCTCCCTTCCCTCCAGAGGAACTGGATCTTAATTTACCTTTCTGAGTTGTAGAGAAAAATATTCACGTAGCCCCAACTTTTATTTGTGTCTTCAATAAAGGAAACTTCTCATGTACATTTGAGTTTCATTTTGTAAGTCATTGGCTACATGTAAAATTGATGTGTTAGAAGCCATAACCTAGAACATAAAATTCAAAAATAAAGATCAGGAACTCCTAAAACTAATATTTTGTTTATAGGCTTTCTGAGTATATACCCAGACAACTCCTTTTAAAAAGGGAGAGACTTGCCTGGTGGCTCAGTGGTTAAGGCTACACCTCCCAATGCAGGGGATGGGGGTTCAATCCCTGGTCAGAGAACTAAAATCCCACATGCTGCATGCCAAAAAAAAAATTTTTTTTCTTTTAATTAAGAATTAAAAAGGGAAATTTCCCAGTGATATTAGAGGAGCATGTACCTTTGGCTGTTCTTTGGATGTTTTCAGTTATTTTCATATGCCCTTATTAGTGATTTGATTCCATATTTGGTTTATACTCTGTGGGTATAGAAAGCCAATATCAAATTGGATTTTGTTAAGTGTTTAGTAAACTTAACAAAAAGCAAGATATTGTGAGAAGTTATACATCTCTTTGCTTTTAGAAGGAAGAAAAGTTTCATTTCCTATTGTTGGGTTCTGACTTAGTGGCAGACTGCAAAAACTGGATTGGTTGGATTTAATCTAGCTTGGTCATTTTCAGCAACCCCATGCATTCAGCAATTTACTTCCTCCATTACAAGGTGTGCCATTGACTTATTACTAATTTTTTGATGAGAAATACTGTCACATTAAACTGCTCTGGTGATTGCAGATACATCTATATTTCAGAAACATTGCAATGTAGGGTTGGGGGCAGTGGAGAGAATTATGTCTTAGAAATGAAGAAATATGGTACATATCTGTAGCCTATTATATCACATTTTATAATTTGTCTACCCAAACTGAGATTTATGGGTCTTTTAAGAAAGAGAACGAGGGGGTTGGATCTTTTAGTCAGACAGAGAAATGACCTTCCCTCCAAGACTTAGACCAGATTAAATTGGACTTGGGAAGTGGTTTCCCCCTGTCCTCTATTGTAAATCTTCTTGGGAGTGAGTGCACAGGCTAACAATGAGCGGAGGTCCACTGTCAGCACCTTGAAAGCCTATTTGAAATGTCATCAGCTTGGAACATTCCATTGGGCAATGACTATCACACCCCATTTTAAAAAGATGCCTTGGGCAGAAGGGAAATTATAGTGGCAGGCCCTTAATCCTTTTTAATAAGGGCAACTGTTTAAGAGAATTATGTTGTAAAAATGAATAGGATTTGGGAGCAGTTCCCTGGTCTGTTGTGGACTGTCAACACCAAAGGCGTTTTTCCCGTGCCAACTGCCTGAGGATTTTCCATTTAGCAAATTTACAGGATGAATGATAAAGCAGTCACATCCCATGATGAGTTCTAATTCTGTTGCTGGTAAGGGTTGATGTCTTTCATTTAAGAATTTTGAGATTTCAGCCAAGACTTGAGGTGAAGGTTAAGATTCTTCTGTGTGTTTGGTACCAGTTGGTACAGGTAGAGAATTTGAAAGCTCAGAAATAGCCTCGTTGTCCCCATTAGAGATAAGGAGCCAAATTTAATAAAGGTATACAGTGCTGTTCTTAATTGGCTTAACTTTAAAATAAAGCGTCTGAGAGAAAGAAGGCATATGGACAGGTTGTCTTTAGTGGGAATAGGAGTCAAGTTTATAGTGTTCGATTGTAGGGTATGAGTTTGGAAGTTTTCACATTTTAAGAAAAGAAAGATAATGCAAGATACTTAACACCTAGGAGATACTTAACACCTAGGAGATTTTACACAGAGACAGTTGTATCTGTTAGAAACTCTTATTTATTTTCTCATAAGGGGGGATTCCAAGAGATATTTTGGTATCTACATATATTTGAATGAAAATGGCATTTCTTTAAGAAGTAATTACACCGTCAAAGCATTTCTCATTGCTTGAATTAGTGAATTGTATATGGAAATATACTAAGTGTTGAAACATTCATCATATATATATATATATAGTCGGTTTTTCAGTATGTTGGCATTTCCAGTCAAAATGGCATCTGATGTTGGCCCTTTTAAATGTCTGTGGCTTAAAATACTAAGAGCAGGAAGAAAATAAACAGAGACGAAAACACAGAGTCATTGAATGAAAATACCATGGTACAAATGGGAACCTTCTGTAACACTCTAACCCAGGAATTTTGAAAAGATAAAATCTTAAGCGTTAAGAAATCCAGAGGCCCTGTCCAGCTTATTGCTGTTGGAATGCCTCAAGACCCTTTAATCCCTCGGTTTAGAGGATCATATTGTCAAATCAGAGGGGCTCAAACACAATAGCATCTTCTGGAACCCGAGTGACCTGTATTGAGAGTGGATCTTGTGCTTTTGTTCTTGTGAGAAGCAGGTGTAAAGGATAACATGCTGGATTATCTTATTGTAAAGCATCTAAAAAGCCAGTTACCCCTTCCTCGTTCCCTCTTCTCTTGATGGAGTAAATTCTAAGGGCAGGTGTTTGGGAAGGCTGACTAGACTCTGGTTTTCAGTCCCCCGCGTCCTCGTCAATTAGAACTAATGAATGAGTAGAATTTGTGGACGTGGCTATTGACACGGTTGCCCGGGTGACTCTCTCTGAGCTGCACACATCTATGGGGAGAAAGGTTATTTCCACCCTGCCTTCTGGGAATACAGATGTAGTTTTCCAATTTCAACTAGATCAGACAATTCCCTCCAGGCTAACATGTAGGCACGCACCCCTTTATAGTCAAGGCAACAGTAATTGTACCCAAGTGTGTGTTCAAGTTTTGTCCAACAAGCAAAAGGAACCGCAGCCGTGGGTGTTGCAGCCCCCTAAGCCTGCTTATCACAGGAGGTCTGTGTGACTTAGGTTTCGGAGATTAACTACTTGTGTCTCAAGACAAAAGAACTTTTTTTAATCACTCATGTATCTTAAAATACATGCATTGGCTTTATAAGACAAGTTAGCATTAAATAGCAGACCTGACCTGACAAGCTAACATCCTGTGCTAGGGATATTCTTGCTTCGGAAGGCTGACTTGTCAGAGACCAGCATGAAATTGAAGCAAGGCGCAGCCCACGGCTTTGTAGTGGTGAATAAGAGAGTATTAGAGTGATTCCGTCACTAGTGTACATGATCGAAACTACAGTCAATCTGTCCTTTTGAAAACTGTAACCTAAGAAAAAGGCAAACCTTGAAAGCAGTCACTCATTTCTTTCAAGGAAAAGAAGCTAGTCATTAAAAACAAAAATCTTAAGTCATCGAAACTATATACTGAGGCAAATAAAGGAAAAAACATGAATGACTTTATTTGTCCACCTGTTTACTTTCCCTGTGGAAAATGTGTCCTTAAGGTCACAGGATAAGTTTTCTTGAAGACAGCTTGGTGGAGAGGGTGGCAGGGATTGACTGGAGAATGAAAACAGGTAGGTTCTGGCCTCTTTTCATTTGCACTTGACTGAATCTTTAAGATTCAGTTCATCCTTAAGGGGAGATCAATTGTTTATATTGATTTTCATCTTAAACAGATTCAGAAGTAGATGACAGAAATTTGAATATTCCTTTTTAGGCACAGTCTTTTAGCAGATCAGTTCAGTTCAGTCGCTCAGTCGTGTCTGACTCTGTGCGACCCCATGAATCGCAGCACGCCAGGCCTCCCTGTTCATCACCATCTCCCGGAGTTCACTCAGACTCATGTCCATAGAGTCCGTGATGCCATCCAGCCATCTCATCCTCTGTCGTCCCCTTCTCCTCCTGCCTCCAGTCCCTCCCAGCATCAGAGTCTTTTCCAGTGAGTCAACTCTTCACATGAGGTAGCCAAAGTACTGGAGTTTCAGCTTTAGCATCATTCCTTCCAAAGAAATCCCAGGGCTGATCTCCTTTACAATGGACTGACTGGATCTCCTTGCAGTCCAAGGGACTCTCAAGAGTCTTCGCCAGCACCACAGTTCAAAAGCATCAATTCTTTGGCGCTCAGCCTTCTTCACAATCCAACTCTCACATCCATACATGACCACAGGAAAAACTATAGCCTTGACTAGACGGACCTTAGTTGGCAAAGTAATGCCTCTGCTTTTGAATATACTATCTAGGTCGGTCATAACTTTTCTTCCAAGGAGTAACTGTCTTCTAATTTCATGGCTGCAGTCACCATCTGCAGTGATTCTGGAGCCAAAAAAAACAAAGTCTGCCACTGTTTCCACTGTTTCCCCATCTATTTCCCATGAAGTGATGGGACCGGATGCCATGATCTTCGTTTTCAGTTATCAGAATATGGTCTGTAAGAAAATTGAAATATACGGTTGTTTAGTCGCCAAGTTGGATCCGACTCTTTTGCGACCCTATGGACTGCAACCTGCCAGGCTCCTCTATGGGTTTCCCAGGCAAGAATACTGAAGTGGGTTCCCATTTCCTTCTCCGGGGTATCTTCCCGACCTAGGTTCCGAACCCACATCTCCTGCGTTGGCAAGTGGGTTCTTTACCACTGCGCCACCTGGGAAGCGCCACATACAGAGTTTTTAAAGACTTTCTCGTCACGTTTTGAAAACACTCTCTTTTCCCCATTGACTTTCTTAAATCATCTCACAAATAGCACGTGTCCAAAATGACCCACAGAATTTGAGGGTTAGCTTACATATAGAAACAAATCAAAATTTTTCTTCGTGCAGATGTTTGAATCTTAATTACTATGTCAGATTTTCAAAAGCAGTTGATTTTAAGTGCTTTATGCCAGCCAAAGTTAGAAGAGAATCCTAAATTCATTCCTTATTTTAAATTGCGGGATTATTGAGGGGTTTGGAGTGCAGCATTTTGTTGAAAAATTAAATGGGAAAGACTGTTCTGAGGATCTTAGAAGATTAGCTTGGTTCATCCAGGCTGAACCCAGTCGATTTCAAAGCCCATCTAGAAGCAACTCTCAGCAAGTTGTGCCTCTGGCGTTGTCCCAGTCGGTAATGTTACCAGAGCAGAGAAGCTCACATCTTTACATGTCTGTGTGTGTGGCCTACATAAGTGCCAAGACATTTCACATTCTTAGCTGATTTATTAACTTTGCTCTACAGTGCTTCCCAGTTGAAGACACCTCTCCCCCAGTTATTCCTTGAGCTGCCCTTTCTCCCAAGAGGCATGAAAGGGAAACCCAAGCGTAAGCCCAGGGCAGGCTTAGCAGCTGGGAGAAGCCACTTCTGATCCTTGTGAGCTGAGGGCCTGGCCAGCCCTGGAGAACAGGATTTACAAAACAGGACCACTCCTTCCATCTTGCTGTCTCTGCTGTGCCCTCCGGAGCTGACAGGCCTCCTGGATGGATGTGGAGATGCTCTGCAGCTGGCTGTGGGTGTCTCTGATGGTCTGTCCCCCTGCTTGTGTGCTAAGTCATGTCTGTAGTGAAGTTTCCATCCAAATGGAAATGGAAACCCACTTCAGTGTTCTTGCCTGGGAAATCCATACAGGAGCCTGGCAGGCGGCAGTCCATAGGGTCGCAAGAGTCAGATACGACTTGGAGACTAAACCATATATTTTAATTTTCTTACCAACCGTATTCTGATAACCGATCTGTTAAAAGAGTGTGCCTAAACCTACACTCTTTTCCATCCCAAGATACAGAATATGCTTAATAATTATAGTAACAAGGAGCATCCAGAATTGCCTGGATAAACGTGATAAAGGTGATCTAGGAAAATGTTACCAATGGCAGAATCTAGACTGGGGGAAGTGTGTGTGTGGTGATGAGGCTGGGAGTGGAGATGAATGTGGTGGTGGTTTGGTCACTAAGCTGTGCCTCTTTGCAACCCCATAAACCATAGCTTACTAGGCTACAGTCCATGGGATTCTCCAGGCAAGAATGCTGGAGTGGATTGCCATTTCCTCCTCCAAGGATCGAACCCATGTCTCTTACATCTGCTCTGGCAGGCAGGTTCTTGACCACTAACACCTCCTGGAAGGCCCTAATGTTGCCTAGCAGCTTCCTGCTCTGACCCTCCACCTCTCCGCTCCCTGGATCCTTCCTGGTCAAGAGCCCAGCACCTAAAGGCACTACTACCACCCCCATTTCTCCCTGTATGGACCTTCTTCTTTCCGTACTTCTTGGAAAGTTCCATGGTGCTCAGCTCCTGTTGCCTGCCTAAGACCCCCTGGGGGCTTCCAGGCTCTATTAGAGAACTTAGCAGCCAGCCCTAGCTTTTGTTTTAACCAGTCTCACCCCGAACCTGTGAGAGCCTTCAGGGCAGGGCTCCAGTCTTGCTCTTCAGCGATCCACACTTTCAGGCCCTGAAACGTGGCAGGCAGGCAGCAGTTAGAGTTGTCAAATGACTCATTCCATGCTATGGATACTGAAGCTGCGGAAATTACTTATTATGCTTCTGAGACTATGAAGACTTCAGGAATGTATAGAAGCCAGACCTCAGATGCCCTCTTCCTTCTGAGGTTAAGACAAGAAGTTGAAAAGCTGTTGTGATTGGATGAACAATCTTAAGACCCCTGCCACGAACTTTTACTCACCTCTTATTATAGAGCACGTGAGTCTATTTGCCCGTTATTAAACGATAACTAGTAACAGGACCACAAAGTTTTTTCTTATGATAGAATTTGCATACCATAAGATTCACTCTTAATGTTCACGATTCAGTGAACATTTTAGTATAAACACAAAGTTATTCAGTTCTCATCACAATCAATACTAAAACATTTTCACTAGAAAATGAAACCCGACAAACCTTAGCTATTAATACCCTGTGAATCTCCCATACCCCTCAGTCCTAGGCAACTATGAATCTACTGTTTGTCCCTCTAGATTTATTTGTTCTGGACTTTATATTAGTGGAATCATATAGGACATGAGTTTGAGCAAACTCAGGGAGATGGTGAAGGACAGGGAAGCCTGGTGTGCCGCAGTCCATGGGGTCACAAAGAGTTGGACAAGACCGAGCAACTGAACGACATATGGTGTGTGGTCTTTTATGAGTGGCTTTTTTCACTTAGCATGATGTTTTCAAGGTTCATTCCTGTTGTAGGAATGTACCACTACTACTACTTCTTCTTCTTCTTCTTCTTCTTCTTCTTCTTCTTTCTTCTTTCTTCTTTCTTCTTTCTTCTTTCTTCTTTCTTCTTTCTTCTTTCTTCTT
>SJYC01003060.1:0-31815 GCA_006408675.1 Madoqua kirkii | reverse complement strand
ATACACATCTACCTACAGAAAAGTTGAGAGCATAGTGAACACCTGTATTCCTCTCCAGGGCCTTCCCAGATGGCTCAGTGGCAAAGAATCTGCCTGCCATGCAGGAGATGTGGGTTCAATCCCTGGGTCAGGAGGGTCCCCTGGAGAAGGAAATGGCAACCCAGTCAGTCCAGTATTCTTGCCTGGGAAATCCCATGGACAGTGGAGTGGCAGGCTACAGTCCCTGAGGCTGCAAAGAGGCGGACACGACTGAGCAACTGAACCACCACCACATTCCTCTCCACCCCCAGCCTGACTGACATGCACATCCCAGTCTAGATTCTGCCCTTGTTAACATTTTCCTAGGTCAGCTTTATCACGTTTACCCAGCCAGTTTGGGGTGCAGTTTGTTATTATGGACATTAAACATATTTGGGTGAAAAGAGCCCACAGTCTCTCTTGGCTCAGATTCCTTTTATTGCTCAGAATCCTTTGAGCTTGGAGAACCTAGTGTCCAGCTGACAGCAAAGACCTCGATTCCTCTCATGTCACTTGAAAGCCCAGTTGTGTATGCCAGGCTCCCCATAATGCTCACTCACGCAGACCTGCGACAACATTGGGAAGTGCCAACAGAGAAATATAAATACCCAAACACCCGCTCTGCACCCCCACGCTTTTTGGCTGTGTCGGGCCTCAGTTGCGACCTGAGGGAGCTTCATCGCATCTTGCAGGGTCTCTCATCACAGCGCACGAGTTCTCTGCTTGTGGCACCTGTGCTTAGTTGCTCTGTGGCATGTGGGATCTTAGCTCCTCAACCAGGGATCGAACCCATGTTCCCTGCATTGCAAGACTGATTCTTAACCACTGGACCACTAGGCAAGTCTTCCGCACCACCCCTGCTTTTTAATATAAGAGAAAACTGTACCAGAATGAGGTTGGATGGGCTTGGGGGAGCAGTATCATGTGTATCTTGGCATTGTGGGGAGTTAGGAGGCGAGCTTTGGCGAGGTGAAGTGAATATGGCAGTCTGGTGATTTGCCGTCTTTCTGCTCACTGGAAATAATATTTTCCTTTTTGGACCACTCAGTGCATTAGAGTTTCCAGGAATAGAAAGTAAAGCCGTAGAATAACTGCAAGAAGTCCCCAAGTTAATTTTTCAGCTGTAGTATAATATCTCCTTGAGTCATTTTATTGCCTTTCCAAGATTCTTAAACTCTGTTTATCATTATCTCTGCCTGTTTTCAAAATGGAGGCGATGACTTATTAAAGAGGCTGTTGAGCTGCTTTAATGTTTCATAGTCATCTGAACTTATATTCAGTGTGGCCCTCTAGAAGGTTAAGGAAGAAGTATTTGGTATTTTAAGGTAGTAAGAGATAATTATAAGCCTTCAACTTAAGGTCAAGATAATAAGTAAATCTGGAGGAGGGAGAAATAAGTCTCCAATCCCTCAGGTGGAAAAGTGCAGCTTATTCAAGGGTAAGTGGCCTCTTCTCTAAGAATAAAGCCTTGCCCAAGGAGCGCTGAGATAGATTATCACTGGAGGCAGCAGCCTGGGAGATGTACTCGCTTCACTTTTATTTTTTCCTCTGCCTTACTTAGATCTTTCTAAAATCCAGAAACAAACAGAATGAAATTGGCTCTGGAAAGCATATGGGACATGGCAAGTTCAGTTGGTTGGTTCAGGACTTGCCCTCTGTCCTTCCTGTTTGGGAGCAGAATGGGTGATAAAGGTCAGCAAGAGGTGCGGTTTGGGGCCAAGGCTGGGTTCCCAGCCCTGACCTTCGGGGTGCAGGTGGGGTTGTCTTGCTGGTTTTGGGGAGTGTTATGTAGGTCTTTGACTTTGGGCTCTAGCGGAGAGTTTACTTGTGAATCAAGTTAACGCCAGATGCATCGACCTGTCTTCATCATGTCCTATGTCAGGGGATGCGTCTGTGTGTTAAGTTATTTTCCCTCCAACTAAAGCACACATTAGCTTCTCTGTGGTGCTTTTGTGTTTTCCTGAAATCTCCCCAATTGAAAAACAGAGCATCTGGGGAGCGGGAAAATAACAGATCATCAGAATGCTGCAGAGAAGGGAACAGAAATAGAGCTAGCCAGACAAAGTCCACTTCAGTATTCTTGCCTGGGAAATCCCACGGACAGAGGAGCCTGGAGGGCTACTGTCTAAGGAGTCACAGAGAGTCAGACCCAACTGAGTGGCTAAACAGTAACAGAAGAGGTCATATTCATGAACCTGGAGGATGCCTTGTGTGACCCAGATGGAGAGAGCTACAAACCTTTGAGAGACAGGAGACTTAAGAAAAGGGAAATTCTAGAATTAGGAGGCTAAACGTTAGTTTATCCAAGTTAATTTGGAGGTTTAGATCAGTAATTCTTAATTTGATTGACAGTGGGGAGGGCCAAGTTAAGTTTGGATTTGAAAAATCTATGAAGAAGGATGACCACTTGATGACCACTTCTGTTCTGTTTAATTTGTTTGTATGTGTACCTGTGATAATTGAATATGATGATATTGTGAAAAACTTAAGTTATAATCAGATTATCCAAAAATAAATCGTGTTTTCACAGAAAGATTTTGTATAGAATAAAAGAGCCCTTATAAAATCAAAGGGGATGGGAGGAAAGATTATTCAACAGATGGTTAGATTTTCAGCTCTCTGCTGCTGCTTCTGCTGCTGCTAAGTCATTTCAGTCGTGTCTAACTCTGTGTGACCCCATAGACGGCAGCCCACCAGGCTCCCCCATCCCTGGGATTCTCCAGGCAAGAACAGTGGAGTGGGTTGCCATTTCCTTCTCCAGTGCATGAAAGTGAAAAGTGAAAGTGAAGACGCTCAGTCGTGTCCGACTCTTAGCGACCCCATGGACTGCGGCCTACCAGGCTCCTCCATCCATGGGGTTTTCCAAGCGAGAGTACTGGAGTGGGGTGCCATTGCCTTCTCTGTTTCAGCTCACACCAGAATAAATTTCAAATGAAGTAGATAGGTATATGTTACGGAGGTGGGGGGGGGCAATAAAAATCTATAGAGTGTGTGTATGTGTGTGTGTGATTCATTTAAGAATGGTCATTATGCAGAACAGATGTTAGAATAAAAGTTAATTATGGATCCAAATAATAGAAAATAGGAATTTAAGGGAAAGATGAAAGAGCAGGCATGCTTTATTGCTGATAGTTTAGCCATTTGGGAACAGGTATTTTTGTTTTCAGTCTTCTGAAATCAGTGGTGTGGTTGGAATGTTTGTTTAGAGCAAAATGTACTTATATATATTTTAAGTGCGGTTCATCCCTGTTTTTTCCCAAAATGTCAGGCAGGTCAGTGCTTTTTATGTATAGTTGTTAATCCACCCAAATAGCATTGATTTAGGGAGGGATTTATGCTGATTGATGGAGTCATTAGTAGAAAGACTTTGTCCATGGTGCCGAGAACACAGGGTTAGGAATGGCTGGGCTGTGATGGGAGCGAGAAATGCCTAGCTGTCCATTCCTGAAGCCCGCTTATCAGAGTTGTATTTCCTGTTCCATATACTTCGGGGGAGATTGTTTCCACAAAGTGCCTCTCTGACTGCTAGGAAGATGTAGACATAACGTAGATTGATTGTGCAAGAGAGTCATAAATACGCCCTTCTCTTCCCTAGCGCCTGACCTCCTCACCCCTACATCCTCCTTGTAAATCACAGGCAATCATGAGCCCCCTCTCGACTGCATTAGCAGAGAGGAGGGGATCTTGCTGCCCATTGCAGGCTCCCCATGAGCCAGAAGTTTACCTTCTCCCATGTTGCATGTTCTGGTAACATCTACAGAGTAAGTTATGTATGATCCCTAGAATTACAGTGGAATCAGAGCTTACTGTTTCAGGTCAAACAGAATTTGTTTTTGAAGCTCAGTTTGTTCTGTTATTTATGGTGAGATAGAAATATCCTGACCTCTCATATCCGGTTCTCATTTGTGTGTGATTTTGAAGCAAGAGATAGTTGCTGGATCAGGCTGACTGGCATTTTTCTCTGCTACTCTGCCAGGATATACCTTCTTTATTATCAGGGAGTCCAAAGGATGTTGAAATGACTTAAAATCCAAAGAGAAGGAGCAGCCAGGAGGAGAGAGCCTACATCTGCTTCAGAGGCCTCAGGCTCCATAGTTAACCTTGAAGAGGGGAAAGGATCATTGCCCATTTTATCGACATTGTGATTAGCAGTAAAATATTTTCATGTAGACAGATTATTATACTGCCACCAATAAGCAATAAAGAGAAGCATTTTAATATATGAATTAATTAGATTTTAAAATCTAGGCTGTAGAAATTAACAGAGTCCACTATTGAAGGCTTCTACTGAAGACATTCTTAAAGCAACTTCTGATGAGATGACAAAAGTCCAGAAACTGAAAACGGAGATGAGAGGCGTGGTTGAGTGGTCCTTGGACTCCTGGGTGCAGTCAGGAAACTGAGGCTCTGTAGGCTTGCCTGACAACTTTCCTAAGGGTAGGAGGCGAAGTCTTCCCAGGAGGCCAGCCCCAGGGGGAAGTTGCGGACACCAAGTTGCCAGCGTGCAGCTGTCTTGTGGTGCCAGGGCTGGCCTTAAACCACGGGGAGACAGGGTGAGCGGGTAACCAAGGACCCTGCTCACTGCTTTTCTTCTGGCCACTAAAACCTGTAACTCCAAAGCTGTCTTTTCTGGTTGGTCAAGGAGATAGGTGTTGCTACTGGAGAGGTTGAACAGGCTTCATAGAAGCTCTTAGGTAGCGAAGTACGTTTTTCTTCTTGGCTGTATGACCTACCTGTGTGTGTAAAGTTGTGTGTTGGGCCAAGCAGCTGATGGACTGAGTCTTTTGAAAGTGACTTGCTATCTGCGAGGCAGGTGGCCAGGACATAAAGAATGAGCGTGAATCCCTCTGCGAGGCCAGTGGTTGGAGCTGGGCTGCACTCATCTGGTGGAAAATGTCTTCCACCTTTTGTCTGGCATGTGGAGCATTCCAGGTCACTTCTTTGTGAAGGCTGCACCCACTGGAAAAGTTAGAATCTGCTTTCTGTCACTCCGGGCGGCTTTCCTTCTCTGCGTTGGACATCCGGTTTTAGAGGAATTTTCCAAGCAGCGTGTCCCCTGGAAAGATGATCCCACGTCCTCTGGTGCTGCTGGAACAAGAGATACTTCGTGTGTCTTTTTCTGTCTTCCACATGCCCCAGCCATGGAAACATCTCTCAGAAGAAAGGGCCTTCGTGTTCCCACCAGAGAGTCTGAGCTAGAGACAGATCTTACTTAATCTGCTTTTACTAGCTCCTCACCTTTGAGTCAAAATGAATTTTCCATCTGGGGTACCTCAGTCTCTGAAAGGAGAGCCTCGGTCTCTGCCAGACCAGCTGAGGCAAGATTGTGGCCTGGCTACCTGTGAGTATCCTTCCTAACCTCTTGTTGTTCAGTCCTGTCCGACTGCAGCACACCAGGCTTCCTGTCCTTCACCGTCTCCTGGAGTTTGCTCAAACTCATGTCCATTGAGTCGGTGATGCCATCCAGCCATCTCATCCTCTGTCGTCCCCTTCTCCTCCTGCCCTCAGTCTTTCCCAGCATCAGAGTCTTTCCCAGTGAGTCAGCTTTTCGCATTAGGTGGCGAAAGCGTCAGAGCACCAGTCCTTCCCGTGCATACTCACGCTTGATTTCCTTTAGGATGGACTCTGTCTGATGCTTTTTGTTTTTCCTGTTCCGTAGATTTTTTTTTTTCCCCAAAGGGTCAGATACCATGATTTCAGTGATGTGTCTGGCTCTCCAGTTATGAGATGGGGAAGAATTGTAACTTGCCCAGAGTCGTAAAGCTCAATCTAAATAACCTGAATTGTAGAGCCTTTTGGGTGGAGGGAGATCGGAAAGGTGACCTAGCCCCAGCCATTTGTCTGATGTGTGAGTCTCCTGTCTGTGGCTCCCTTGCCAGATGGTCTCGCATCTCGAGGCCGAGCCCACCCTGAGACACCTTTGTGGAAGCGCTGTTGTAGATTTTTCCTGTGCTCAGTCATCGACTCTTTGCAACTCCATGGACTATAGCCCGTTAGGCTTCTCTGCTCTATCCATGGGATTTTCCTGGCAAGAATACTGGAGTTGGCTGCCATTTGCTCCTCCAGGTTCTAGCTTTGGGCAGCTGTGATTGTTACAGAAGTCTCCTTTATGTTGGACTAAAGCCTCTTCCCCGTGTAGCTGTTCCCTCTTGGGGCCAGGTAGCACGAGTCTACTTCTTCTTCCCAAAGACAGCCCTTAGGATCCTGAGAGACAGCAGCGTTCCTGCCCTCCCCATCCCTCCCCTTCCTGTAGCCGCCCCCAAGGAAACATGGCTCTGATTCTGTTCATCCCTCTCTGAACTTGTCCAGCTTCTGTGCAGCCCCTTCAGAGGACGGCGGGCAGAGGCTGCTTCTCCTGCCTTGGTTTAATCAGCGCTTCCATCTGTACTGGCTTCCCACGTGGCTTAGTGGTAAAGAGCCTGCCTGCCCGTGCAGGAGACGCAAGAGATGCAGGCTTGATCCCTGGGTCGGGAGGATTCCTCTGGAGTCGGAAATGGCAACCCACTCCAGTATTCTTAGCCAGAAGATTCCATGGATAGAGAAGCCTGGCGGGCTACAGTCCACAGGGTCGCAGTCAGACACACCCTGAGTGAGCATGCACGCACGCACACCATCTGCACTCGCGCAGGTGGAAGTCTGTGCTGAGACAGCCAAAACTTGCACGAGGATCGCTTTTGACAGACTTGGAGCTTCCTGCCAAGGGAGTGCTAAGGAAAGAAAGGGGAGGCTTAGTACTCCTAAAGGTTTTGGGTACATGCTTAACGATTGGTGCTATTGTAGTTCCTTTTTGTTCTTCTTTTTTTCTTTTAACCCCATATTTCAGGTTGTAAAGCTTTTCCTGTTCCGTAGATTTTTTTTTTTCCCCAAAGGGTCAGATACCATGATTTCAGTGATGTGTCTGGCTCTCCAGTTATGAGATGGGGAAGAATTGTAACTTGCCCAGAGTCGTAAAGCTCAATCTAAATAACCTGAATTGTAGAGCCTTTTGGGTGGAGGGAGATCGGAAAGGTGACCTAGCCCCAGCCATTTGTCTGATGTGTGAGTCTCCTGTCTGTGGCTCCCTTGCCAGATGGTCTCGCATCTCGAGGCCGAGCCCACCCTGAGACACCTTTGTGGAAGCGCTGTTGTAGATTTTTCCTGTGCTCAGTCATCGACTCTTTGCAACTCCATGGACTATAGCCCGTTAGGCTTCTCTGCTCTATCCATGGGATTTTCCTGGCAAGAATACTGGAGTTGGCTGCCATTTGCTCCTCCAGGTTCTAGCTTTGGGCAGCTGTGATTGTTACAGAAGTCTCCTTTATGTTGGACTAAAGCCTCTTCCCCGTGTAGCTGTTCCCTCTTGGGGCCAGGTAGCACGAGTCTACTTCTTCTTCCCAAAGACAGCCCTTAGGATCCTGAGAGACAGCAGCGTTCCTGCCCTCCCCATCCCTCCCCTTCCTGTAGCCGCCCCCAAGGAAACATGGCTCTGATTCTGTTCATCCCTCTCTGAACTTGTCCAGCTTCTGTGCAGCCCCTTCAGAGGACGGCGGGCAGAGGCTGCTTCTCCTGCCTTGGTTTAATCAGCGCTTCCATCTGTACTGGCTTCCCACGTGGCTTAGTGGTAAAGAGCCTGCCTGCCCGTGCAGGAGACGCAAGAGATGCAGGCTTGATCCCTGGGTCGGGAGGATTCCTCTGGAGTCGGAAATGGCAACCCACTCCAGTATTCTTGCCAGAAGATTCCATGGATAGAGAAGCCTGGCGGGCTACAGTCCACAGGGTCGCAGTCAGACACACCCTGAGTGAGCATGCACGCACGCACACCATCTGCACTCGCGCAGGTGGAAGTCTGTGCTGAGACAGCCAAAACTTGCACGAGGATCGCTTTTGACAGACTTGGAGCTTCCTGCCAAGGGAGTGCTAAGGAAAGAAAGGGGAGGCTTAGTACTCCTAAAGGTTTTGGGTACATGCTTAACGATTGGTGCTATTGTAGTTCCTTTTTGTTCTTCTTTTTTTCTTTTAACCCCATATTTCAGGTTGTAAAGCTTCGAGGATTCATGTTTCTGTCATTAAGAATTAGTCCTTCCTTCCTTTGCGATTTCAGAGGACCCTGAGGCCATTATTAGCGCTTTCTCTCTGCTACACGATAGCTATTTATGTCTTTCCTCATTTAGTTATGAGTTCCACCACGATAGTCATCCTTCTCGTTTTTCTCCTCTGTCTCCTACACTCAGCTCTTAGTAAGTGCTTAACACATTTTTGTTGATGAATGAGTCAAAAATATTTGCTCTCTTAACTTTTGCATGTTAGTAAATAAGTTACTTGATAAGTTCTTTAGAGGGCAGTGCCTGAAAGCCCTCTTTGCAGCCCACCAAAAACTATCCCCTTTCCAACAGGACAGTTCGACATGCTTTGTAAGATGAGGTTCTTTCTGTCACAAATTTATGTAACTGTACAGTCATTTCAGCTGTAACATTAGATGTATTCCTGGAAAATCACTGTGCTGTACACAATAGAGCGATTAAAACTGAGGAACTTGTGGGGAGAATGGGTTAGAAACACACACATTTCATCACTGATAGATGTTTTGGGTTTTTTTTTTAATAAAGATAGTAACTTTATAAGAAAATAACTTAGTTTTACATACATTAAATGGCTAAGAAATACAGAAATGTACCAGTAAATGTGGCATTTACCTTGAAATGAGCCCAGTGTTGGTCTGTAGACGTTGGAAAGATTTACAGCATCTTGAGTCATCTTGACGTGCTGGCAGGAGGATTATCTGAACCTGAAGAGAGAATCGTGTCACCAGGTGTGGGTGGGTGTGCCTCAGTGTATGGTGAGCAGGGTCGCTGGCGTGGGTTTGAAGTTTCTGGGTCATTGTAGCCCGGTGCACTCAGTTCAGCTGGGTAGTTTTCTGCATCCCCCGAGGGTTTCTTGCAGCCCACATTGCACATAAGCGAATATAATGTCACATTGGCACAGATTCACACTTTGAAAGCAAGCAACACAGAAGTCCCTGTTTCTTCATTCTGTCATTTACTCAATCAGTAAAGCATTGTTTGGGTTTTTCAAGTATCCCAGGCACTGGTAATATAAAGATGCAGAAGTTGTAATACCTGCTCATTCTCAGGAAGCTCATAGTCTTCGAGACTAACTTGTTTTTACCAGGAGGAATGGCAACAAATGTTAAAGAGACAGGCTCGTCTCATCCAGCCAATTTCCAAAGATCGCTCCAGCCAGAAGCGTAGTTTATAAGTCTAGTCCTTGGTTACATTTAGCAGATCCCTCTAAAATCTGAAAGTTGGAGTTGGAATGGTTCTTACTTTTCAGTTAGTGTCTACTTAAGTAGTAGTTTCTTCAGGCTGGGCAAAGAGCAAAAACTTGAATGGTGCCCATTTCCAGTGTTGGGTTTTAAGAATAAAATTTCACCTCATATTTACATGTGGGTGATCTGTTGATCCCTTTAATTGAAAACAGACTAAGGTATAATCACAGATCCCTGAAACTGGAGGGAACCCTGGAAATGAGAAGGCTCGGCCTTCCCTTTGCTTCAGATGAGAAAGCCAAGGCTCGGGGAGGTGAAGCCATTTATTCAGTGTCATTTGATTAAGTTGTCACAAAGCCAGAACTTGAGTCCAGTTAATGTTTGTGCTATTAGAGTATATGTGCTAAGTCATTCAGTTGTTTCTGACTCTTTGCAACCCTATGGACCGAGCCTGCCAAGTTCCTCTGTCCACAGGATTCCCCAGGCAAGAGTACTGGAGAGGGCTGCCGTGTTACCCCGCCAGTGGATCTTCCTGACCCAGGGATCAAACCCACATCACTTACGGCTCTTGCATTGGCAGGCGGATTCTTTACCACTAGCGCACCCAGGAAGCCCATACTATAGTATATTCCCCTCAAAATTATGTCATAAGGGATATATAAGTTCTCTTTATTTAGTGAGAAATCTAAGCTGAACGTATACATTTCCACTTTTCCGTCTATTTATCAGTTTTGCCAATCCAGTGACTATTCATATAGGCTTCCTGTGGTTTTGTTATTGTTCTTTATGAAATCTGGTACTACACAAACTCACCAACACGCATCTTCTTCAGACTCTGTGCTCTGTAATTACATGTCTTTGTTAAGGCAGACAGAAAGCTGTGCTTCTTTGTACCTTAAAAAGGGCTTAAGCATTTGCCGTGAATTGATCTGGGGTTTTGAAGGAAAAACACCCCCCAGTTACCATGGTGGAATTTGTGGTGCATTCCAGAGGATTAAGGTGTCACTGCCTCTTGTCAAGACATGCTTTCTTTTCCAGTTGATGGGCTGCATTTTGTTTATATCTGGCCCCCTCATCCCAAACCCCCAACACTAACCATTTGGAAAATCATATCTCAAGTGCACCTTTGTGCCAGGTCCCCAGTTTTAACTGGGAGCCCTCATGGCCCATGGACTTCGGCTCCTTTTACTGGGAGCAGTAGTCATTTGTAGCGTTCAGGAATTGAAGCAAAGTGGGTGACACCGCAAGAGATCAGGAAGAAATGATTGGTTGTTTTCTACGAGAAGAAATGAGTATACTTTGAGCCCTTAGTGCTTGCAAAGCATTTTCAAATTGTTCTCACTTTTTGAAAGGTCCCAGGAGACAGACTTTCCCCCACCCCACCCTCAGGGGATATGTGAATTCTAGGCCCAGTGCTTTGAAAACACCAAATTCTAACTGGAATCATTTGTTCTCAGTGTGCTTGTTGCGGAAAGTAATTTGTAGATCCGAGTAAACCAGTATCTAAAGAAACATAACTGATGTCAGTAATTAGAAATTGCAAATGAATTGTGGCCACTTGTCCGTGGTGAGCTGAATGTGGTGGTCTGTGCAGTGGCCTCAGAAGTCACCAAGGTTACACACCAGCGCATCTCTGATTTGGGGACACGAGCTTAATGCTCCACTGTCTTATCTTCTCTGCCCAGACTGCCTTTAAGGTTGGGGCTTCAGCGTGATCTTCATTTCTGCTTTAGGACTGAAAGCCTTCCTTGGCACCTCAACAAGGAGGACATTTAAGGAACAGGAACGTTTAAAGTCAGCTAGCCAACTTGGCTTCTGTGAACAAGGGCGGGTAAAGCAAGCCGACTCTCAGGCCTCACGTGGCTGCAAGGCGCGCGCCGCGGCGGGGACAGTGGATGAGCTGAAGAGGATGACGTTGGAAACAGCCGCAAGAGCTCCAAGGCCCTGCCTGCCGTTTAGGCTCTAAACCATCTCTTCACGTCTTCATTAGTTCAAGTGTCCAAGTCCCACTTGGGAATCATCACTTGGCATGGGCCACAGTCCTAGAGGGATAGTTTTCTCTCGCAGAAAAAGCTTTCACCTCTCATGGAATCAAGGTCTCAGATTTAAGCCATGTGTGTGCTCAGGTGAAGGAGCAGAGTGTATACCCGGATTCCCCTTCTGCGTGTTCTTGCGGTGGGGTGTATGTGTGTGTGTGTGTTAGTTTCTAAGTCACATTCAGCTCTTTGTTACCTCAAGGACTGAAGGAGCAGAGTTTATTCCAGGATTCCCCTTCCAAGTGTTCTTGGGATGGGTGGGTGTGGGTGTGTGTGTGTCTGTTGGTCATTAAGTCATATCCAGCTCTTTGCTACCTCAAGGACTGTAGGCCCACCAAGCTCCTCTGCCCATGGAATTTGGCAGGAATACCGGAATGGGTAGCCGTTCCCTTCCCCAGGGGATCTTCCTCACCCAGGGGCTGAACCCTGGTCTCCTGCACTGCGCAGATTCTTTTCGCCATCTGAGCCACCGGGTTAGCCCTATCTTACTACCTTTTCATCACCTCCCAACTTCCTTTTCAGTGATGCATTTCCTCAGAAAACTTGTGATTTGACTACTGCATTTTCAATTTGTGAATTTTTCTTTTCAGATTTAAAAAATTCACTCTTATCCCCCCCTGCTTTGTTGAAGAAGTCCTTATTTTATAAATGCTTATTTCATGATCTCCCAATTTGACTTCTGCTCTACGTGGCGAGTTTCCTATTTGTCTTTGAGAATCCTAGAGAGTTTTGTTGTACCGTGACAAAAGCCTTCTCTCCCCGCTCAGCCTCACGTGCTTTGGACTCTTTCTAGCATTCATGGCTACGTAGTTTTTCTGTTAACTGTTTAGCAGTTTTCTTTGGCTAATTTTAAAAACATTGTTTACTTTGATTTTTCCTATAATGAACATATGAGGCTGGTTGTACAGTCGGACTTTGTACCATGTTTCTGGACTTAAAGCCAAGTCAGTATTCTGTTGAAAATGTAAATACTGTAGAAGGTGGAAAAATAAAAATCCTCTGACACTTCCCCATAACTGGCCCCCAGGCTATCAACTGCGTTTTCTTGCTTAGTTTTCCAGTGCACACACAAGTAGACTTGTACTCATAAAGGCTTTAGACTGCTTTGTGCTTTTTTAGGAAATTATTTTACTGACGTATAGTCGACTTGATTTGTGTTGCTTTCTGCTGTAGAGCACCGTGATTCACTTATGCGTGTATAATCGTTCTTTTCCATATTCTTTTCCCTTACGGTTTATCACAGGACACTGACCATGGCTTCCTGCACTGTTCAGCAGGGCCTTGTTGTTTATCACCCTGACTGCTCATCTCAGACCTCCTGTCCATCCCTCCCCACCCACCTCCCCGTTGGCAACAAGTCTGTCCTCTGTGAGTTCTGCAGACTGCTTTAGATCCAGCACACAGACCTTAGGCAAATACCTAAAGAAGCTCTACCCACCTTTGATTATCAACATGTCTCTCTCCTTTTACATTATGTGGTTTTGATTGCCCTGCTTTTTTTGTTGTGCAAAAACCTCGAAAACTATTAGAATCTTTTATGATTCAAAATAGAACATTAGTTTTATTATATATTGAAAATGGATGCTTAAGCTTCATAATGGCTTCCAATTATTTTGCATTTGTTTGTGTTATGTACTATTATTTTATTGCAGTATAATGTTCAATTATGGAAATGACTCCAAAGAGACATGATTTTTCTGGCTTAATGTGTAATTGTTTATTGAGTATTTTTCTCATTATAGTGATTTTTTTTCCCTTTTGAATTGCAAATATAAAGAAACTTGCTTAGTTTGGTAAATTGACTATTATGTGACTTAAGAAATCAGATATTTTTCAAATATTCACTCAATGGAAAGTGAAAGTATTAAGTCGCTCAGTCATGTCCAATTCTGTGACCCCATGGACTGTAGCCTGCCAGGCTCCTCTGTCCATGGGATTCTCCAGGCAAGAGTACTGAAGTGGGTTGCCATTCACTTCTCCAGGGGATCGTCCCAACCCAGGGATCGAACTCAGATCTCCTGCATTGCAGGTGGACTCTTTACCATCTGAGCCACCAGGGATGCCCCTAAATATCTGGGATAAATGTTCATCAGAGGGCTCTGGTGGTTCATCCAGGGGCTGTGGTGACTGGAGACACATTAACGAGGTGGTGTGACTGAAGCAAGATGTTGGCAGGTGAGATTCAGAAGTGCCTGCATGTGTGAGAAGGGAGAGAGCAGAGCCTGTGGATGGTGGGTGCTCAGGAGCAGAGAGAGAGTGCACGGGGCCATGTGAGGGCTATGAGTCTATTCTGCATCTGATGAGAAGCCACTGGGAGTCTAATTCTGTTTTATATTTTAACTGGAAAATGGTTGAATTACAGTGTGTTCATTTCTGCTGTGCAGCAGAGTGATTCAGTCATGCAGGTATGCATTCCTTTTTAATACTCTTTCACTGTGATTTATCATAGGATAGTGGATCTAGTTCCCTGTGCTATACAGTAGGACCTTGTTGTCTGTTCTGTGTTGCTGTTGCTGTTTAGTTGCTAAATTGTGTCCCTGTCCCACCCTTCTGTGACCCCGTGAACTGTGGCCTACGAGGCTCCTCTGTCCCTGGGATTTCCCAGGCAAGAAGACAGGGGTGGGTTGCCATTTCCTTCTTCAGGGGATCTTCCTAACCCAGGGATCAAAGCGAGTCTCCTGTATTGGCAGGCGGGTTCTTTACCCCTGAGCCACGGGGCCCTCCCCATCCTGTGTGTCGCGCCTCCATCTGCTAACCCCAGCCTTCCACCCCGTCTCTCCCCGACCCCTCCCCACTGGCAGCCACAGCCTGGTCTCTGTGTCTGCGCGGCTCTTTGTTTCAGCGATAGGCTCCTTTGTGTCATATTTTATGTGCCACGTGTAAGTGACGTCATTTGGCATCTGTCTTTCTGTCTGACTCACTTACTTAGTGTTCACTGCTTGTATTCATGTTGATGCTAACGGCATTAGTTCACTCTGTTACTTACGGCTGAGGAGGATTCCATTGTATACACCCACCACGTCTTCTTTACCCGTCCATCTGTTGTTGGACAGTTGGGTTGTCTCCATGTCTCGGCTGTTGTGAATAGTGCTGCTATTAACAGGGCATGTACCATTTTGAATCCGAGGTTTGTCTGGATATATGCCCAGGAATGGCTAGATCCTATGGTAATTCTATTTTTATCTTTCTGAAGAACCTCCATACTCCACAGTGGCTGTGGAGTTTTAAACAAGGGATTGACAACATGGTCCAATTTATATTTAAAAGCTTGCTCAGGCCACTGAAGAACGGCAGATTCTGAAACTGTTGAGTTCTTTGTGTTAAACGGCATTATATAGGCAGTCTTCACACCCAGCCACTGATTACTGTTAAAGGGGAATGAAAACAGGTTGATCAGCGATTCTAAGTGTTGATGATGGGGACAGAGGATCCAGAGTTGGAGTGGGCAGGGGGGCTTGGTTGTAGGCTTGCTGAGCTGGAAATGCGGGTGTAGGACAGCCAAGCAGACATGGGCCTCCCACAGCCTAAGAGGAAACAGACACTCTGCCTTTCTCTCACTGTATGTTTTGAAGGCATCTCTGGACTGAAAATTCGGGTATTTGCCAGTGGGCTTGAGTCATTGTGGCAGTGCGCGTCCCGAGCCCCAGCTTGGCTCTCTGACAGCACTTCCCTTCCAGGATTGTGGTTCCAAGTGAGAGGAGGCGCTGCTGTTATTCGTGTCTTATTCCAGTTCTGCTCATTGATTTCCAAAGGGTGGTTTTAAGCATTACAGATTGGAAAGGTGGTTCAAGCAGAAAGGCATTTTCAGAACCCAGAGTTCTGACCATTTACACCACAGAACCCAGTGGGGTTCCAGTTTCTAATAGGCTAGCAGCATCCACGTCTTCACCGCTTTCCTGAACCTTATAGGCATGTAGCTTCAGATTTTATACTTAAACATATTTCCTTTTCTGTGATAAATTGAAGGTAGTGAAATAATGACAAGTGATGAAAAATGGCAAATGGAAATATGGCAAGAGATTTTGCCTCCCTCCATGTGTGTGCTCAGTTGCTTCAGTAATGACCCTTTGTAACCCTATGGACCGTAGCCCACCAGACTCCTCCATCCATGGGGATTCTTCAGGCGAGAGTGCTGGAGTGGTTGCCATGCCTGCTGTCAGGGGATCTTCCTGAGCCAGGGATCTAACTTGCGTCTCCTGTGTCTCCTGCACTGCAGGTGGATTCTTCACTGCTGAGCCTTTCCCCCCCTCCCCTCATTACTTGCTGGGTAGTGGCCGACTCTTTTGTGACCCCATCGACTGTAGCCCGCCGGACTCCTCTGTCCATTTGATTCTCCAGGCAAGAATACTGGCGTGGGTAGCTGTTCCCTTCTCCAGAGAATCTTCCCGATCCAGGGATCAAACCAGGGTCTCCTGCACTGCAGGCAGATTCTTTACTGTCTGAGCCATAGAAAGTCAATTTAAGACTTGTCTAACTTATCCTTTGAAAAAGATAAAATATTTCAAATACAGGGAATAACACAACACTCCCCTCACTCCATTTTTTAAAAATCTCTTTAAACTTCAGAAAAACCACAGCTAGGAATAAGCAGATTTACATCTTTTCTTCCTGAGTAAAGTTATACCTGTAGTCATCTGGGGGAGGGATTCTTAGTTTATAACTCTTAAAGATGTGGCATTCATTACAATTTGTGCAAGTCAGGGAGAGAGTGTTTAGTAATCTACAGGTAAAATGTTTTAGAAGGTCAGGTTCTGGAAAGGTCCAGGAAAATAAATACATGATGTTCTCCCTATGAACGGGCTCCCAATACCTCACTTGGGAGTTCGTGGAATCTTGAAAGTCCTATAGTCCAGGCCCTTCCCGTTCCACGCCTGACTCCTCCAGACTCACTGTCAGGGTCATTCCGTGTCCTCTTGGACACTTGTGTTGAAGGGCAGAATGGAGCATTAGCTTGTTCCCCTGCCGGCGCCCAGGCCGCTTTAGAGTGGAGATTGCTTCTGCCATTGTATGTCCTTCGTCCCAGTTCTCCATAAGCTTTCCTCTGCTGTGTGACTACCGTCGGGTCCTTGAAGGTGGCCCGTGGCCATGCTGTGGACCACAACTCCTTAACTCCCTGTTTTACATGGTGAGTGATCCAGGGAACTTCCATGAGCCAGGATGGGAAACAGCCACACACGAGGCCTCGATACTGCCACCTCCCACTGCCCCATCCCTGCTTGCAGGCTGGTAGAGACCCTGCTCAGGGAATGAATGAAGGAAGTTATTTCCACGCTTGAGTCTTGGGAGATGGAGACAGGGCAGGATTAGCAGCTTCGTGAATGGCACCCCTGGGCTATATGGGGTTTCCCAAGGCTCTTTAACACTCCCAGTGGTGCTACAGAGCAATGCTTGAATGGGCATATGGATGCGGGCTGTGAAGTTCACTTCCTAACAAGACCCTCGGTGATGCTGGTATTTGCTGATCTGTGGCCCACACTTGGGGTTTGTGAGACTGTGGATGACCTTAGAGTCATAGGATAAAGTGAAAGACAGTTTGGGATCAGAAAGTCCAGAACTTATCAGAGAAACTGTCAAGAGTCCTCTTTTTCTCTGTTCCTCCTCCTCCAACTAAAGAGTCAAAGGCTCCATGATATCAGAAAAACAACAGCTTCATGGGTCCGTTCCAGGGGCATGCATGTTGCTCGGGTCAGACAGATCACAGGCCACCCAGCCCTCTGGCCCCGGGTCACAGCAGGTCATTTGCACAGAACACTGTGGTCCATCCTCAGAACAGCTCGTACAGACAGGCCTTCTGGACGCTGGCGGCGTGTTCATTGCTGCAGGATGGGAGACGCCCAAGGCAGAGGCCGCTTCTCATGGCGACCTTTGCAAACAGGACAAGAGTGGTCTTTGGAGTTCTCCAACCACAGTCTGGGGAAACACTGCTTTGGCGATATTTGATGATGCTCTACCACTCGCCAGTGACTGCTGTGTGAACATGACAAGAAAGGACCGGGGCCGCTGGTGCTCCCCCTCCCTGGTCACTAACCCCCTGCCCAACTACCACTCGCCAGTGACTGCTGTATGAACATGGCAGGAAAGTGACTGGGGCCGCTGGTGTTCCCCCTCCCTGGTTACTAACCCTCTGCCCAACCCCCACCCCCGTTCCCCGCAGCTCTCTTGGCATAGGAAGAGCCCCAGCAGAGTGATCCACGTGCCTTGGTGTCTGTGGTTCCTTCTTCCCTTCCCTCCAGGGCAGAAAGATTTAGTGGCTGCTTGCAAAATCACAGCGATTTGCTTCACTTTTTCGTGCTAGAGTAACTTCCAACCTTCCCCTCGACACCTGGACCCAGATGCAAGGGTGACTTTGCAGAAGTTGATACAGGGATGTCGCACAACGCAAGTGGCTCTCCTTTTAGAGGGATGCAGTGTGCGTGCTCTCGCAGGCTCTGCAGCCGTGAAAAAGTTACCTGATATTGACCGGAACTCAGGGCTACCTTAGCTCAGCTGTCACACCATACCACAGCCCTGTGTGCCAAGGGTTAGGAAGAATCTTGGCGGTGGGGGGATTTTATATTGACGTCAGGGAGCGAAGAAAGGCCTGAGATAGACTAGATGGAAACTTCTACCTGCCACCATCACATATCCCACCCAGCCTCTTTACTAACCGGGTCTCAGTGATTGTCTGACCTGGGCCCGAAACCAGGTGACACATAACCAGCGTGAACAAAGCGGGAGGGAGGGTGACGGCTCGTATTTCAGTAGGTCTTTGGTGCTGGCGGCTTTCACCTTTGTCCTTGAGAAAACAATCTCGGGTGAAGTACATAGTTGAAAATAGGGTTTAACATAGAGCCAGTCACTTGCCAACTTTAACGAGTACACTGAGCTTTCAGAGTGTGAATATTGCTAGCCAGGTGCCTCATCCCAGGGGCCCCCAAAACCTCAGAGTCATGTTGATGCAACAACAGGCATACACAGATCCAAGGAAAATCGCTTATTCTGTTAAGAGAGAAGGTGGCAAGGATACATGACCCAAAGAAATGATTACTTCAAGGGGCCAGGGGCAGATGACCCTCTTGATCACTGCCCCGGCTACAGACACGAAACTCCAAGCTGAGGATGCTCGAAGCAACCGTGGACAGCAGTACAGGAGGAAGGCGGCAGGTCTCAAAAGATCTGTGAGCCTCTCGGAGCTTGACAGCTTTTGAGTCCTCGCCTCTACTTAGCAACAGAAATCCTGGAGGGAGGACTGCTTTTAGAAGGGTGACATTCTTTTCTTCTGCCCCGTATCCTCACTTGATAGTTCTTAATGTGAAAGGCAGGATGATTAGATACTAGAAGACTTTTTTTTTTAACCAAACATCTGAAGGTATAATTCACTGTCACTGCCTAAGTCCCACCTCTTGGCAAATTTCCAAAATAAACCAACGGCCTGTCTCCTTGTTGTCTTCCAGTCTGAGGAACGTGTCCTTCGGGTTTGACTGCGGCATTGGCCTCGTCCTTAGATCTCTCCTCTCTCAGAGCATACGTGCCGTGCTGCACGAATACATCCACGTATAGTGGAAGATCCTTCCGGCACCTTTCCTTGTTGGGGCCCCTGTACTGATAGACACAGGGGCATCATGTCAAGTGTCGTGCGTCCTGGGCTTGGGGTGAGCACGTGCAGAGTACAGTGTCACATGGGCGCTCGGTCCACAGCCAGACGAGACCAGCAGGCCTGGAAGCTGAGACCCACGCCAGCAGGTGGAGGGTCCCCAAGGCAGAGAGGCGCTGGCGAGGGGGAGCACTCAGGAGCTGGTCTCTTCGGGAAAGGCCTGCTGGTGAATACTGGCGTTGACAGGAGGGTGCAAGCCGAAACAATGGGAGTGTGTCGTTGGGGCCAAAGCACAAAAGCCTGGGCTTTCTCAGAACCTGGTCTTTGGGGTTTTCCCAGTGTCCTGGGAAATGACTGGAGACCTTGCCCCTCATACCTTGTCACTGGAGCCAGTGCGCAGGAAGTGTTAGATAAAGTGCCTGACCGTGCGCTGTGCTGCGCTTAGTCGCCCAGTCACGTCCAGCTCTTTGCGACCCCATGCACTGTAGCCCACCAGGCCTCCTGTGTCCAAGGGGATTCTCCAGGCAGGAATACTGGAGTGGGTTGCCATGCCCTCCTCCAGGGGATCTTCCTAACTCAGAGACCAAACCCAGGTCTTGAGCATTGCAGGTGGATTCTTTACCATCTGAGCCACCAGGGAAGCCCCATGGATAATTCAAATAAATAACACATAGCAGCTGTCCTCATCAGCACTGGCCATCCAAGCTTCTCTCTGAACCTTGCAGATGGCAGACGCTGTAGTTGAAGGCCACAGGTTCCTCGACAGCCGGTTCCTGTGTTTTCCCTGTGTTCTCACCCTCGCTGGCCAGCTCCTGGAAGCCAGGGCTGTTTCTTTCTTATTGTAGCTTTCTTTTAAGCTTTGCTTGTTTATTTTATACTTGGCTGTGCTGGGTCTTCACTGCTGTTCGGGCTTGCTCTAGCTCTGGCGAGCGGGGGCTGCTCTCCATTTGGGGTGCGCGGGCTTCTCATTGCGACGGCTCCTCTTGTCGTGGGGCGCAGGCTGTAGGCGTGCCAGCTTCAGGAGTTGCAGCCCAGTGGCGCTAGAGCGCGAGCTCAGTAGTTGTGACCCACAGGCTGAGCTGCCCCTCGGCATGTGGAATCTTCCCGGACCAGGGACTGAACCAGTGTCCCCTGGACTGGCAGGCAGAGTCTTTACCACTAGACCACCAGGGGTGCCCGGCGCTGTTTCTTACTCATCTTTGTACCCTCAACTCCTAGCACCATACTGGGTATCTGCTGTTGCTGCTGCTGCTAAGTCGCTTCAGTCGTATCCAACTCTGTGCGACCCCACAGATGGCAGCCCACTGGGCTCTGCCATCCCTGAGATTCTCCAGGCAAGAACACTGGAGTGGGTTGCCATTTCCTTCTCCAATGCATGAAAGTGAAAAGTGAAAGTGACACGCTCAGTCGTGTCTGACTCAGCCACCTCATGGACTGCTGCAGCCTACCAGGCTCCTCCATCCATGAGAGTTTCCAGGCAAGAATACTGGAGTGGGATGCCATTGCCTTCTCCAACTGGGTATCTGAGGTGATGCTAATTCGTTTTTCCTTGTATGGAGTGAAAACGAGAATTAATTACATATGACCTTGACATGCCTAGGTTTTTAAAAAGACTTTTTAGTGCCCCCACTTCTACCCCCAGTAGATCACAGCCTCTTTCTCTCCTCCGGATTTTGGTCCTTCATCAACATGGTCCTTCCCTGCTCTCATTAGCCAGAGGCTACAAGAGACAGCCATGAAATGTTTGCAGGAGGCTGCCTCATGCTGCAGGCAGAAGCTATTCTGACGGGCTCTCATCCAAACAGCCAAGGTTGGTTCTCCCCTTGAAGGCAAAGTTTTGGGTCATAAAGCATCAGGAACACGGGCATCCTCTTACAGATGGATGCTTTTTGGTGTGGGGTTTACAGAGAATAAACTTGAATCGAGACTAAGTACACTCAACTGCGCTCTGTTGACTGTTCTTTAACCCCTGTCAGATTAACCCCTGTCCCAGGTTAATCTGGTAAACTCGATGCTATCCAAACTAGCCTCTGTCAGACTAGCAGCCTCTAATCTTCTGGGCTCCACACAGCTTCCCCGGGGGGCTGCTAGCGTTTTGGCAGACGCTGTGGCTATTCTTTCGTACTTAGGATTCTCTTTTTACTCAGAGCCCTGGAGGCCCCCGGAGCTTTGCGAGGCAGACTTCAGCCCAGAGCTTCGCCTCCCAGATGGTAATTAATGTTTACACAAAATGACAAGCACAAAATGGAATCTCTTTGAGCCCTGCCAAGCACCCATCATTCCCCTGATCACCCACTCTTACAGTGTTTGAAAATTAATTTGCCTTGAACAAACAGTGGGCTTTCCTCAATTTATTTGTACAGTTTCAGTGACCGAGAAGGAAGGAGCTGAAGACTGAATGTCATCCCTCCATTCGTGTGAGTAGTTGAATCTGCTAATGGAACGAACTGGTCTCTGTTTAATCCTTTGAAGAAAAGAGGGAGAGGAGGAAAATGAAGAGAAGTGTGTGTTAGAGAAGGTAGATTGTCTTCAGTCAAACATCATTGGTGTGTACAGTTTTAGAGATGGTACTGGGAGTTCCCCTGAGGTCTGGTGGTTAAGGCCCCACCTTCCAGTGCAGGGGACATAGGTTCAATCCCTGGTCAAGGAAGTAAGGTCCACATGCTATGGGGTGCAGCCAAAAATTAAAAATAAAACACAGATGATACCTAAAACATAGGGAGAGTTCAGAGTATTGGTAAATGAGTTCAGCAGTCATTTTCGTTTTAATAAGTATATACAAAACATGCACGAGTACCTGCTAAGTCTCCTCTGTCATGTCCGATTCGATGTGACCCTGTGAACTGTAGCCCGCCAGGCTCCTCTATCCATGGAATTCTCCAGGCAAGCGTACTGCAGTGAGTTGTCATCTCCTCCTCCAAGGGATCTTCCTAACCCAGGGATCAAACCTGCCTCTCTTAGTCTCCTGCGCATTGGCAGGCAGGTTCTTCACCACTAGCGCCACCTGGGAAGCCTTATGCAAAACTTGCTGCTAAGACAACTTCAGTCATGTCCGACTCTGTGTGACCCCACAGATGGCAGCCCACCAGGCTCCCCCATCCCTGGGATTCTCCAGGCAAGAACACTGGATTGGGTTGCCATTTGCTTCTCCAATGCATGAAAGTGAAAAGTGAAAGTAAAGACGCTCAGTCGTATCCAACTCTTAGCGACCCCATGGACTGCAGCCCACCAGGCTCCTCTGTCAATGAGATTCTCCAAGCAAGAGTACTGGAGTGGGGTGCCATTGCCTTCTCCAATACAAAACTTGCAGTCTTTGCTAAAAAGGAGATTGTGTCTGAGGTCACAGAGTAGACATCAGAAGGTGTGTTTAAAGAATGGATATTGCTGGCAACTTGAAATAATTGCATGTAGATTTACAGAAATCTGATGCTTGACTGTGTTTCTGGGCTGTTTGGGTTGGACATTCCACATTTATTGATGTTCCCACTTTTAAAGTCTGGGTTCCTTTTATTTGGCTACCATCTTCTTTCTGTGTGGTGAGGTTTCTGTGGCTTTTTCGTGTGGACAGGTAGAAAAGCTAACTAGAAGGTGAAATGAAGTCACTCAGTCGTGTCTGACTCTTTGTGACCCCATGGGTTGTAGCCTACCCGGCTCCTCTGTCCATGGGATTTTCCAGGCAATAGTCCTGGAGTGGACTGCCATTTCCTTCTCCAAAATAGAATAATTTAAAAGTAAAGCCATGTGCAGTCCCGATGTAGGGACAAACATTCAGGAAAATACAGATGGAGGGATGGGTAGGTGCACTGCCTCGTGGCCACTGGCCCACAAGATTTTTGAGAGGTCTTTAAGGCTCATTCATATTTGCTGCAATAATGACCTTGTAGTGGGTAAATTAGGGCTTTCTAATCCAGTGTGAGGACTTCCCAGGTGGCCCAGTGGTAAAGAATCCACCTGCCAATGCAGGAGACCCAGGTTCAGTCCCTGGGTCCAGGAGACCCCTGGAGAAGGAAATGTTTACCCACTCCAGTATTCTTGCCAGGGAAATCCCATGGACAGA
This sequence comes from Madoqua kirkii, assembly GCA_006408675.1. NCBI lineage: Eukaryota > Metazoa > Chordata > Mammalia > Artiodactyla > Bovidae > Madoqua > Madoqua kirkii. Next base: position 8,887 of record SJYC01003060.1, on the reverse strand, counting down.
GGAGCCTTGCAGGTTACAGTCTATGGGGTTGTAAGAGTGTCAGACATGACTTAGCAACTAAACAGCAGCAGCAATCCAGTGTAAAGACCAGAAGAACAGAAATATGTCTTGGGAGAGTTTTTCTCCTCCTCCTCCCCCTGCTTCCCCTTTCTACCTCTTCCTTCTCCATTATCAGGGTTCACCATTTCCATTCTCTTCAGATACACCAGTTAGAACCAATTAGAAACATTGAGAAGTCGATGGAAGGCTAATGCCCTTCATATACAATCCTCCTCTCTGATAGAAAACACCATCTGTCTTCTAGGTGAAGAGCTTTTTTAAACCTCCATCCTGTACGTAGGGCAGTTTAAAAAGACTTAAACAGTTACTTTCCTGGTTGATTTCTTCAGATAGTGTGGGTATATTTGTCTATGAAGAACTCTTTTTAAAATATAATCCTTTACTTTTCTTCTGCGATAATAATACATATTCTCTATGGAAAATTTGGAAAGTTGAGAAAAGCAGAAATTTAAAAGTTTGAGTCAATGGTTATTTTTAGTAGATGGGATTTGTTGTTGTTCAGTCGATAAGTTGTGTTCGGCTCTTTGCGACCCCATGGACCTTATACAGCATGCCAGGTTTCCCCGTCCTTTACTATACCCCGAAGTTTGCTCACTTTCATGTCCATTGAGTTGGTGATGCTATCCAACCATCTCATGCTCTCTCCTCCTTTTGCCTTCAATCTTTCCAGCATCAGAGTCTTTTCCAGTGAATCGACTCTTTGCATCAGATGGCCAAAGTATTTGAACTTCAGCTTCAGCATCAGTTCTTCCAATGGATACTCAGGGCTGATTTCCTTTAAGATTGACTGGTTTGATTTCCTTGCTACCCAAGGGGCTCTCAAGAGGCATCTTAATGCATATCTTTCTAATCTCTTTTGGTGTGCATATGTGTGGATTTTTGCAGATAACAGGGATAATAGTTTCCTTTATTTTACTTAATAGTAATTTTGTCTTGAAATATTTTCCATGAAATTAAATCTTTTTCTATAGTAGTTTTGGGAACATTGATCACTTACTTTATTTTGTGCTATATGTTGTGAAAAGCATGTAACATGACTTTTTAGCTTCCACAACAGCCCTTTCAGGTAGTTGTTACATTTCTGCAGAAAGTTATTAGAATTCTGGAAACAGAGCAGCCCATCACAGGGACATAATACATCAAATCTCATCCTCACCCGCACCCAGCGCCCTCTTTGTATAAGAAATATTTTATAGCACACTCTCATTGTTTAGTTTCTGGAGCAAAATATTTGGTTTATCTATATACTATGTTTATAATTTTAAAAATGTATGTAAAGCCTTTAATGAAATGTAAAGGAGAAACAAATAGAAAGTAACTTATAATAACATAGTATGTTTTAAGTACATACGTGCCTGTTTACATTAGAAAGCAACGAAAGGTCACAGGCTGGATCTGTACATAGAGATACAACTATCGTCGTAATTCCAACAGCAGGAGCAGCCTCACCATTGATGTCATGATCTTCCCAAATGAGAAACCACTCCACCACAAGACTACACAGCAGACGTAACCTCTTTTGTCTTTTCTTTGCAGACAGGCTCTAGGTTTCTCAGCTGTACGGATGTTCAATGGGACTTTAGAAAGTGAACCAAGATACTGTGTGGGGTTTACCTTCATACCATGAAACATCTCATCTCTCTGAGAGTCACTGATTCCCTCCAGTCTCTGTGGCAGACACATACACTCAGCGAACTTGGAAAACTCCTCAAGGGGTGGTCTCTTCGAAGACCTGCCTCTTCCCTGGCCTACCCTTTAGCTTTTCTTTCTCCCTCTCCACTCCCGTTTATTTATTTATTATTTTCTGCATCATAAAACACCCTTGAACACTGATTCTCAAAGCATTTGGGGGGTATATGTTTCTGAAAGTTGAGAGGCCCTCTAATTTCCTTGTCAGGTTTGTTCCCAAGTGCCGTATAATTTGCGTTGTGTTTTAGATACCGTTTATTCATTTAGTTCTCTACCTGGCTGCGTCGGGTCTTTGGTGCATCATGTGGGATCTTTCAGTGTGGTGACTGGACTCTCAAGTTGTGACTCGTACAGAGAGCACAGGCTTAGTTGTTCCGGGGTGTGGGTGATCTTAGTTCCCCGACCAGGAATCAAACCAGCATCCCCTGTATTGCAAGGCTGATTCCTAACCCCCAGACCATTTGGGAAGTCCCATGGGTTTTTTTTTTTTTTACTGTCAAGGGAATTCTATTTTCTCATCACTATTGCTACTGTGTAGAAAAGCGACAGATGTTTGTGGTTTTTCTTTGTTCGGATACTTTACTGAGCTCTCTTATTAATTCTCATCTTTTTTTAGCTGGCTGGCTGTTTCCCAACTTGATCATTATATTTTTATGAATAACAGCTTTACCCCTTCCTTTGGTGGTAGGTTTGCTATTGATTTTCGGTTTAAACATCCAGGATCATTTGCTTCTTTCAGGTTTGGTCCACACTGTCTATAACATAACCTGGTACCTTTTTTTCAGTTGAAGGGGGGTTGACATGGAGTCACTTTTCAGTTTACTTTTATGATTGAGTTGCTTTTAAGTCAATTTTTGTAATTTATATTTTTCATAAAATCCATTTTATGTTAAAAATTATTAGTATAAATGTATGCACTGTATTTTCTTATTTTATATAAAAGATACTCTCCATGCCTACTAGTCATCAGTTCAGTTCAGTTCAGTCGCTCAGTCGTGTCCAACTCTTTGCGACCCCATGAATCGCAGCACGCCAGGCCTCCTGTCCATCACTAACCCCCGGAGGTCACTCAGACTCACATCCATCGAGTCCGTGATGCCATCCAGCCATCTCATCCTCGGTCGTCCCCTTCTCCTCCTGCCCCCAGTCCCTCTCAGCATCAGAATCTTTTCCAATGAGTCAACTCTTCTCATGAGGTGGCCAAAGTACTGGAGTTTCAGCTTTAGCATCATTCCTTCCAAAGAAATCCCAGGGCTGATCTCCTTCAGAATGGACTGGTTGGATCTCCTTGCAGTCCAAGGGACTCTCAAGAATCTCAGCATACCACCGTTCAGATCGCCAATTTTATTTGCTTTGCTTTTTTCCCTTTGCTCAGACTATTTTTAAACATAAGACCAATTTTAAAATTTAAATAGGTTACATGATTCAAAAATTTAAATATGCATGTATGTAGACAAATATCTCTCCCTCCCTCCACTCCCTGTCTCCCCAGTTCTTACTCCTCCCCATGCCCCTAAGCAGATGTGCGTGCATGCGTGCTATCTCGCTTCAGTTGTGTCCGACTCTTTGGGACCTCATGGACTGCAGCCCCCCTCCCAGGCTCCTCTGTCCGTGGGATTCTCCGGGCAAGAATACTGGAGTCGGTTGCCATTTCCTTCTCCACCCTAAGCAGGTAATCCAAGGCTATTGGTTTCTTGGATATTCTTCCAGAGCTTCTTTAGATATAAAGTAAAAGTGAATATATATTATTTTTCTTCATTTTTCATAAAAGCTAGGGTATGCTCTACATTGTAAATATGTAGCCCCTCATTCATTTGTGCAGTTGCAGTTGGTTCCACTGTACAGATGTATCAAATTTATATGTAACCCTAATGATTACATTTGAGTTGTTTCCAAAAATGTGATTCACATCCTGATACTGTTTACTGTGTCTGTAGACCAAATTGTTATTTGCCAGGTCAAAGGAACTCCTTCGTTTTTTGGGTAAATGTTGCCACATCACCCTCCACAAAGATGATAGGGTTTATATTCAACTAGTAAACTAAAAGAGAGCCCATTTTCCCCAGAGAATTTGTATCTAAGTTGTAGCCAGCTCAAGCACATTTTTCCTACTCTACCCTTAAGTTTAAAAAAATAAATTTATTGTGTTTGAGTCAAGTTTGTTGAGATACAATTTACACACAGTACATTCAGCCTTTTTACTGTACAGTGTAATTCAAATTTGCATATCCTTTATTGTAAGCATAATGTTATTTTTACAAACACAAAGAGAAATTCTAAAACCTCCCAAATGGAATAAGACTTCTAAATAAGGCTAGTCAGTGTGCACACGTCCTTATTTCTTTCAGCCTCAGCACATTCCATCCTTTGGTAAATTCGAGTACACTGAGCAATAACCCCCCCAAAAAAAACACATTTTCTTTTTTTATGTGTTCTTGCCAGTTTTAGAGGAGCTCAGTAAGATAAATGGACTGTCAGGATGAAAGAGCTTAACTGGGAAGATGCATTTATTGAATAATTGAAAGGAAGAGGAAATGCATTACCAATTAGCCACAAAAATGCATGACGCCTAATCCGTGCCTCAAGGATCCATGTAAATGGTGGTCGTAAAACTTTCAGCCCCGTAGTTCTTACCCGCCTTCCAATCTTGCTCACAGGCTGAGGCACCCTCACTGATGGATTGATGATAGCTTTCAGACTGAGCCCAAGGGCGGTCTTCCAGCAACCCTCCCTAGCTCCTAACCCTTTTCACTATCTGGCTGTTCTTAAAACAGCCGAATCCTGGATTCTTCATTGCCTGCTCTGTTTCAGGGATATTTTGCTTCTTAGGAGGCAGCATTGTGTAAATCGGAGAAGAGGTACTCGCTGGTGGCAGAGCTGGGACTAGAACTCCGCTCTCTGGTTTATTAAATAACAAGCAAGTTCCTTAACTTCTCTGGGCTTATCCCTGTCTAGTCAGAGGGTTAGTAACACCCCTACTACTCACAGAACAGTCCAGGTGCCAGCATCACCCAGGAAATTCTCAGGAAGGTGGGCTCTGGAGCCACACTCACCACCCCACCCCCCACCAAGCAGCTGAACCTGCATTTGAATCAGATCTTCAGGGGATTCCTACGCACATTAAAGTTTGAGAAGTGCTGGGATGATCTCCCAGATTCTGGTCTTCTTCCAAAATTCTGTGCCTCTTGATTCCCTAAGTCATTCCTCATAGATGGTTCCCTACAAATGCGTAGAGTTTGCTAGAAAGGTTTTGGTCTTGCCCATGTACCTCGTTGAACATCATGGATGGCGACGATGCCAAGTCTCGGCACCACTCCTGACTCCAGCTGGGTTTGGGTTGGTCCTGAGACGGTGGGACAGCAGAGGTAAGAACCACCTCAGTTTGCCTTTATGGGGCCGTGGGAATCGAGCCCAAGCCTGCACGGTGCCTCCTGCAGACTCAGCTGTGTTGTCCAAATTCTAGAGGCTCATCGATTAAAGAACAAGAGATAAATATAGTCAAGCTAGATGGATAAAATGCTTATCTGTGTGTTTCTGTTGTACTTCCTTACTGGCGTAAGTAAACTGAAGCAATAACCTCTGGGTGGTGTCCCAAATTTTCTTTTATGTCTGAGAGAAACTTTAGACCTTAGGTTTTAGAGGGAGGTCATGAATTTGAATGTGACCTAACAAGATGGAAAATATTTATGTATTTATTTGTCACTCTCCTCATCCAGGAGGGCTCCCCAGTGGTAGTCTACCTGCAATGCAGGAGACTCGGGTTTGATTCCTGGGTCAGGAAGACACCCTGGAGAAGGAAATGGCAACTCACTCCAGTATCCTTGCCTGGTAAATCCCATGGACAGAGGAACCTGGCGGGCTACAGTCCATGGGGTCGCAAACAGTCAGAACGACTGAGCAACTACACAACAGCAACATCCTTGTCCAGAGAGAACAGAGCAGCACAGAAAGACGGGAATGCATTCCGTTTGTGTGTTTGCCGTGTTTGTCACAAAAGCACCACAGTCCTCAGCTGTCAGGACAGGAAGAGTCCCTGCTTATGCGCATAGGCCCTCATGGAGGAGGTTCTCTTATTTCATCCTCTTAGGATTTCTGGGTGTTAGTGCTTTCTGCCCAGGGCCTGCCTGACTAGCCTGAAGTGTGTGAAGCCTGAGGTTTTCAGTGAACTGGTATAATTGCTTGCTATGGAAAATATTGTGAAAATGATAGAAAAAGCAGCGGCACCAACATCCTTAGATCTGGGTGTCTGCAGATGAAGGGTCTTCCTCTGTGATGTGGGAGTTCTTATGGCTAAAGGGGCTCTGTGTCCACATCAGGAACTTCCTGTTCTCTCTCAGCCCTCAGGTTCTGGAAATTCATAACACATCAGCTCTTCTTAAGCAGAGATCTGCCTAGGAAAGTTCTGAAGACAGCACTGGGAAAAAAATGTGCGTAGGATGTCAGAAGTCTAGAGTTCCTTTTCACCAAATCCATCCAATGCTCTATCCTTTTGCGCCTGAATTGTGTGAAGAGGGGTCTTTCTTGGCATCCTGTTAGTGTGTTCCACGCTGGTCTGCAGCGCTCGAGGATAGCTGAGTGCATAATAGCTAACCACGTAGTTGGTTTATAAGCCCACCATTTGTTTCTACTTTTGTGCGTGTTACAGATTTGTTCTGTTTTACCAAAAGAACACTGAAAATAATGGATTGCTTTGATGCAAATTTCAAGGAAGAAAACATGACAAGTGTATGCACCCAATAGGACATCCACAGACATTAATAGGCCCAGTGAAAATACCATGTATTTTTCACACTTGATAGCAGGAAGATGTGAAGAGAAAGGTCATGCCCAAAGTAATCATTTAGGAGTACCTGATATACACCCTCATTTTAGAGAAAGTTGTGATCTATTCTCTTCCTGTTTTTAAGCTTTGTAATAATAGAAAAGGATGGATGTTTTAAGTGCAAAAATGTGGGGAAGATAATCCTTCCCCCACCTACCCCCTGTCCCCCCCTGCCCCCAACCACCACCAAGATGTACATGATCAGTCATGGTCAACTGTCTGCAGCCCTATGGACTGCAGCCCACCAGGCTCCTCTAGCCATGGGACTGTCCAGGCAAGAATACTGGAGTGGGTTACCATGCCCTCCTCCAGGGGATCTTCCCCACCCAGGGATCCAACCTGCACTTCCTGCATTGGCAGGCATAGGAAAGTTCTGAAGACAGCACTGGGAAAAAAATGTGCGTAGGATGTCAGAAGTCTAGAGTTCCTTTTCACCAAATCCATCCAATGCTCTATCCTTTTGCGCCTGAATTGTGTGAAGAGGGGTCTTTCTTGGCATCCTGTTAGTGTGTTCCACGCTGGTCTGCAGCGCTCGAGGATAGCTGAGTGCATAATAGCTAACCACGTAGTTGGTTTATAAGCCCACCATTTGTTTCTACTTTTGTGCGTGTTACAGATTTGTTCTGTTTTACCAAAAGAACACTGAAAATAATGGATTGCTTTGATGCAAATTTCAAGGAAGAAAACATGACAAGTGTATGCACCCAATAGGACATCCACAGACATTAATAGGCCCAGTGAAAATACCATGTATTTTTCACACTTGATAGCAGGAAGATGTGAAGAGAAAGGTCATGCCCAAAGTAATCATTTAGGAGTACCTGATATACACCCTCATTTTAGAGAAAGTTGTGATCTATTCTCTTCCTGTTTTTAAGCTTTGTAATAATAGAAAAGGATGGATGTTTTAAGTGCAAAAATGTGGGGAAGATAATCCTTCCCCCACCTACCCCCTGTCCCCCCCTGCCCCCAACCACCACCAAGATGTACATGATCAGTCATGGTCAACTGTCTGCAGCCCTATGGACTGCAGCCCACCAGGCTCCTCTAGCCATGGGACTGTCCAGGCAAGAATACTGGAGTGGGTTACCATGCCCTCCTCCAGGGGATCTTCCCCACCCAGGGATCCAACCTGCACTTCCTGCATTGGCAGGCAGATTCTCTACCATACAGCCACCTGTATATGCAATGCCATATTTGTCCCTCATCATTCTGTTAGAGAATTGTACGGAGTTTGACTTATGGGGTCATCAGGGCACCCACATACTAGATGTGGCATGGGTCTTTTGACCTTAGGGGGGAAGTACATCATTTAAATTCATACAGGAGCATCTGTTGTCTAGGTGTCATTAGTTACTGTAGAATTTTACTTACATTTTCCATCCCACTTGGTCTCAAGGTCCAGATTCACCTGGCTAAGGACCCCTCCTGTGGTCCAGAGGGAATTCTTTAAAAACTCAAGCCTGTGTGGTTGACGGTCAGTTGCTCTAAATTCATGTTTGTTCCTTCGATCTCAAACAGTTGGATCTTCAGTGAGCCGTAGGAGGCCTGACCTTTGACCAGACATTTAGCGGTTGCTCAGCAGAAATGTCTCCAAATGTCAAGCTTGCTTCATCAGTCAGAATGCAAAGGGGAGAGGAGGCAAGGCGGAGAAGAAACGTCTGCCGGGCTAAATAATGTTTGCTTCATGTACTACTGAAACCACTTCCCCTTTGTATAGTCAAGAACTGTGTTTGGGGACAAGAGTCCTAGCTCCTATGAAGGGGGCCCAGGTTCAATCCCTGGTCAGGGAACTGGATCCCACATACCACAAGTAAAGAATCCAGAGGCAGCAACTAAGACCCAGCACAGCCAAATAATTTTTTTTCTAGGACTGTATTTGTTTTAAAAGGGGTGAATCGATTTGTTGTCTACTGTTTGTGAATTTCAGTGCATAATCTTGCTTTGTCAAGATTAAGGGAAACATTTATTTGCAGACTGATGGCCTCAGCCACTTTCTGGAAGGCAGCCTTATCTGACTGGTGGACCTTTCTGGGACCCGACCGATCGTGTCGTTGGGCACAGGTGACCCGGCCCGGGGTCAGCTTCGCTCACTCACCGTCTGCCTCGCTCTTCTCTCCGCTCTCCCGCACAGATCCCGAGCTCGGCGTCGGCGCGCTACCCCACCACGGCGGCCAGGATGCGGGGCCCATTGTCCCCAAGGTATCGGGTCTAGAGCGGAGCCAGGAGAAGAGCCAGGACTGCGGCAAAGAGCCCCTGTTCGAGCCCGTGGTGCTGAAGGACGCGCGCCCTCAGGCCCCTGTCTCTTATACACAT